>JAODKM010000088.1:25800345-25814885 GCA_026780845.1 Petrocephalus sullivani | reverse complement strand
CTGATTGCGACATTTAGTTTTTGATTATTGAAATGAATTGTAGACATCTAGCAATCAATCTGATATATATACATACACACACACACATTATATATATAAACATTTACATATATACAACATAATTTAAATATCTATAAATCGGCTACAGTTGTCACGTTTAAATGTAATTTTGAATGACTTGCATTTTAGTTGCCTTCGACAGTTTTTGTGCTTTTATATAGTGTCTTAACCACAGTAAAGGTCTCACCGCACCTTGTAGTTATCAGACAGGTAAAACATTTCACTGGGATCTCTCGGGTTACACTGCTTCCTGAGTGACTCTGGTTTAATGATAAATCCTGCACTGCGCAGATGGTGGTTTGAGATGTCAGCACTGCACTGGGAGGCTCGACGTCGGCAGGCTGTGGCGGATCGCCGGCTCTCCATAGCCAAACAGGTAAGGCCTCTTACATTATTTATCTTCCCGCTGAAACCCGAGCATGACATGCAACATAAATAAGAAAGCGAACACCACATCCTGTGCTGCTGCCTTCTGTCCTGTTTGGGCCACATTCCTGATGGGTAAAGCCCTCTTCCTTTTTTAAAGTGGGGTGACAAGAGACGGCTGGTGCAGCTGACTAGATGAGCTGCTTTTTCAGTTGAGTGGATTGGGCATCACCTGTCCAACCATCCTTTCCATTGGACCCACAGGCAGTGCTGCACTTTGGGGAAAATATGTTTTTCAACATATTAGCATAACAGTTCTTCATCTGTCACCGCTGTACTCGTCATAAGGAAAGTAGTATAAAAAACTGTAATGTCACCATTGCGACCCCATTAGAAGCAGTGGTGGCGTAATGGTTTGGGATGCGACTGCGTAATTGAAAGGTTGTTGGTTTGAGTCCCAGACCTGCAAATACCAGTGAGGAATTCTGAGCAAAGTACTACTCCCCTGGCACTGAAATAGCTGCCCACTGCTCTGTCACATGGATTAAATACAGAGGACACATTTCATTGTTGTGTGTTAGTAATGACAATTAGTCACTGTTTATTATCTTTTGTGATGGGAGGTAGTAATTTTCATATTTGTATCTGTATTTAAATTGGGAGTTGTTGAATTCATTGGATTAAAGGCAGGGCTTATAGATTTTGCTATGTCCATTTGATGTGCCTCCCATCAACACATTAGTTGCCTGTTGCTTCGCGTCACAGTGGTTTTTGATGCATGATAACCATAGATGTGCAGTAATTTCTGCCTGAGAATCCTGATACAAATCACTGATAAACTTTTTAAAGCTGTTGGTATACGGTATTATTAATCATTAAGAAGCTAGCATGGGCATATTGGTGGACTTAAGCACACGTGGAATTCCAGCAGTGTATTTTTCCAGCTGGAGGTGTTGTGATAAGGTACTGGGCATTCAGTCACATCCAGAAATTTCCTACCTGGACCAGAACTGCAGAAAAAATACAAGAGAAGAGGCCTCTAGCTATGCAAATCTGCAGCATATCAGATGGAGATGAGTCAACATGCAGGGCTGTTGTTTTTCGATATGGAACAAATCTACAGAAACCGAGCCTGCTAGACACCCTGAAGCATGTTGATGACCTAGGAGACAAGACCTGATGGACCAGTTTAATGTCCGTGACGAGTACCAATGTTGATGCAAGTTCACTGCTGTATTGGAACTCATGGAGGAGTAGGACTAGGTTTACAAAACTAATATCACACCCACATATGAAATGATTAGATAGATAGATAGATAGATAGATATTGATTGATTGATTGCTTGTGTGTATTCCTTGTCTTGCTATAGTTGTGAGGCCCAAAGGACACAGGTAAAGCGAATCCAACTGGTCCTCACTATGCAAAACTTCATTTTATAAAACTCTGTGAATGCAATCGAGAAAGTAAAAATGCCAAAAGTCTTGTATATTGTTTGGTTACTTATGGTTATGGTTATGCCTGGGTAGGGGGTAAGGAGTCATGAGTGGGATTAGGGCTTTCCCATAGAGATGAATGGGCCGCCCTCACTAAGGCAGGAATACAAACGTTGTACTTTAGACCAAGCTCGACACTGCTGGTTCTTAGAACTGTAAAATAAATATATTACCAATAATTATTTCTTGTGTGATAATGAGTGTGTCCATATCCTTAATGTTAGACACAGTGGATCTCAGTGGCATCCAGAGTGAACCTTTCATCATCTCAGGAATGCTGCTGTGTCCAGGATAGTGTCCTGGTGAGCAGCATATGAGGAGGAGGAGATGTAAAACGTGCAAGATAAAGCAGTAGGAAATAGGAACTGGGATTTCTGGGAAGTGGAGTATTAATACTCACTGGATTATTGGAGCATGTTACTATTTCATGTTTATCATGCACATTTGATAACTAAGTAAGAAATAGAGGAAATGGCGTGGGGATATAAAAGTTATTTGTGCCAAGTATATGTTAGCTCAGTCATTTTTTTTTGTTTTATGCCATTCAAAATAAGGTTATATAACATCTGTCCATACATATGGAACAATTACGGGAGTAAAATGCCTTCAGCGTTTGGTTTGTCGCAAGTAAGAAATGGCAAAGCTTGTAGTATTAGCAGTTTTTGAATGCATCTACATCATTTTGGCTACAACCACTGGATAATGGAGACTGGTGGAGTCTTACGAATACAGATACTGATTAATTTTAAACACAATGACTTTGTAACAAAAAATGTGAACATGGTACATTGATGTTAGCCAAGTGACTAATGCAACTCTTTTTTTTCCAAACTGGCTTTAGGATATTAAATACTGAAATGCTTGTTAAATCCTGAAAACTGGGACTTTATTCTCTGCATTTGGGATATTATGGAGATTTTAGGGGATTTGGCAGGAGGTGATATGTACAAGAAAAGAGATGGCTTCTGATACCACAGATTTACGGACACGTTCCATTGAATATCCGGGCATCATTACTGATCATTTAGCCTTGGCTCGGGCACGTAAGCTGGTGATCTGAACGTTTTAAAGCAGATTTTCATCGTTATGTTTTGTGTAGATGCAGAAAGACCCACCAAAACCGCATCCAGAGGAACAAAGGCAACCCAATATGCAGGAAGCAGCACCAGGTACATTTAATTGCCAGTAGGGGTCACTGCCGAGCAGTAAGAGGTGTTTGTCTATCTTCTAACTCCTTATCCTGGTTAGGGTTGTGGTGGGGCCTGGAGCCAATACCTGGCAACATAGGGCTGCTGTTCACCTTGGAAGGGATGCCAATCCATTGTAGAGAAGCAAGATTCAAACCCCCCAACCCTGGAGATGTGAGGCGTTGGTGCACATTGAACCATGCATGTCAAATATGCCTCATTTGTCTTTGATATATGTGAAACATTAATGCATTTTTGAATAGTAATGGGAAATAAAGAAATGTCGCCTTTGTTAGCTAGTGTATAAAATCAAGTCATTCATACATATTCCAGCACTTTGGTAACAATAGTGAGCGTTTGAACCCTGCTAACATCTATTTGCTAGGACAGCAATCTAGCAAGAGTCAGTAGCTACTGGTTTATAACCACTTGAGTGATTTTCCCATTAACAGAAACAACAATGCTTCTCTTCTGAAAGCAGGACCTAAATCTCTTAGTTAAACCTGCCATGCTGTAGTCAGGCAGAGCTGAAGTATGTTGTGATAGAATCCATCACAGTCCATTGCCCACCAGCAGGGGGGAAGTGGATTAAATATTAACAGCCTCAACTCAGCTTTAATGAGCAGTGATTCAGCTGTCATGACAGATGGATACTGGGATCAAAATCCTGAGGTGGCTGCTTAGGAAATGCCAGGCATATCATGAATGACATCAAACCATTCCTTAGACTCTTGGATTGCTTGTATTTCTATAACATACTGCAACACTATTTCCAGACCAAAGCAGGCCAGCCCAAGAACTATGTCAACTGTGCTAACAGTTTAGGTACCCTTCACTTCCTGGCTTTCATGGCTGACGTGAGAGTGCCCGCATTTCAGCAAAGAGCTCCCACCCCTAGCCTGGCTCTGAGCCGCATCCTACTCCTTAGACTTCCTCTGAAATCTTCCCCGCTCTCTTTGTGACCGATCCACCTTTCCGTTTGGCAGTGACCGAGTGCGTCCACTGCAAAGACGTGCAAAGCAGCGACAACAGAGGCGCCAAGCTTGGGAGACGATACACCGTAAGTCTGATGTACCGAATATTATGCATCAAGGCAAAATTCCTCGTTTTCCATATTATGCATCAGAATATGCTAATGATGTGCTCCCATAACTGCTGATGTTTGTTAAAAATGATATGTGAGAGGGAGCAAAAATGTGGACTGCCTGGTAGGGGGCTCGGTGGAAGCAGAAACATGGTCCGTCTGGGGATCCCTGAAGACCGGGTGGGAAACGCTGCACTATAGAGCCGCATTAGTAAATAAACAAAATATACAATTAAGACCCTTGACATAATCCAAAGTTAGAAAATACATTTCATATGTAACAAAAATTTTACAGTGCCCGTTGGAAACTCCAGAACTAGATAACAGGAAATAATCATATAAAATCACAGCCCTTAAAAAGTATTGACGAGCAATATGAAATGCTCTCCTCCTTTTTCAGTCTATAGAGTACTCCCAGCAGTGGTGAGAAGCCAGGAGTAGAGCCTGGAGTAGGAGAGCGAGCAGCATCCCATGAAGCACCTCTGCATAGCGTCAACACACTACTGAGTCGGATGAAATTAAATAAAGAAAAACAGCTGATCCTGTGTGCATTTTGTTTATAATGGAGCAGAGAAACCATGGTCCTTAGGACACACTTCACATTTCCTGAAGAGTGGAGATACCATGATCTGTCGTCTTAAGGTCACCTGAGGGTCATCGAGCAAACCAGTAATGGTGGGGCTAGATGGAAAGGAAAGAATTACTGCGCATTTTAAAAAACAGTCTAACCTTTTGAAGAGAGGTGATTCAGCTCCTTGAGATCCTGTTCGAAGATTTCCATTAATGCGATAATCCCTGGTTTAGCGCAGAAATTCATTTATCCGCTGAGGCTTTCTATCTGAACAGCACTTCGTCTGAATTAAAAAGCAGCCTTCGAGATCCAAAATGCCCCCCCAAACATGATGCGGACACATAACAGCTCCATCTGGACTGTTTATTCCTCTGCCCTGCCCTGCCCCGCCCCGCCCCCCCAAGATCTGGCCTGTGAGGGATATATTTGCCTTGGCCTTGCAGATGTAAATGAATGGAGAACCTGTACGTGCAAAACGGACAGGTAAGAGCGTCCTGGAAGCAGGCAGCTGGGCAGTGTTTAGGAAGCATTCAGTTTATTGACAGGTAAGCGGTCAATCTTATTGCCAAGAAGTAAAAAAATAACATTTCCCTCATAGTATCATCTGGATCATTACTGACATAGTAAACATTTTGAAATTTCTTAAGTTCCTAAGAACCTGGGATTTTAACAATATATATATATATATATATATAGAGGCAAGTTCCGTAAGTGAAAGATATATTTTACATGGAAGATACAGAAAACTTAAATGGACACCACCAGTCACTATATTTAAAAATCATCATCAAAATGGTAAACAGTGACCCCACCTTGTGGCCAGCATGATACACTGCAAATTACGCCACGAAATTAAGGTCAGTTGCCAGTTGCAGTGTTAGAATACTCTGTACTTGGTTCTTTTTGTCCTAAACACACTTACGTAGCAGTAATCAGTACCAGAGACTGCATATCATCATTTTCACTTCCCTATATGAAATAACGAACGGAAACAAAATTTCTCACTTCAGTTTATGCTCCGTGAACGAACACATAAAAGATATGAAAATATAAAAAAAGAAATGACAGTAGAAACAGGAAATTGTCTTAAAGCAGAACTGATCAAAGGTATCCAGGGCATTAGTGCTAATGTATCAATTCAAATTTACATGAATGGCTTGGAAAGGCTACCGACGTATTGTAGGTACTTGCTGTTACACAGAACACAAATGTAACTGCTACGCAGGCACTACCAGGCAAATTTCACAGTTACTTCAGAGCAGTTTCCCACTAAGTCAACGCACTATGTCAACAAGCCAAGTCAGGAATTTCCTTTGCTGGTTTAAAAACGTCCTCGTTTTCCGTTTGGAAATGAAATTCCCTTACAAGGCAAAATTCCCTTATGCTTTGAGTCCAGAGTACAATTTGGAATTACTGTCCGAAACACTAGCCCACACCATAGTCACTATTTTCCAGCCTCAAGGTCACAAGGCTTGGATGAAGTGGGGGACAGTTGTGTTTGTTCCACAGTCAACGTATTCAAAGGTGTCCAAGGACAGTTCCTCAGAATGAGCGAGATAGTACACGGTCATTGTGATCCTGTGGGAGGCAGGACAACAATTAGTCAAAATAGGTGTTCCTTACAAAATTCAGAAAGTCCCCCCCCCCCCCAAAAATGCTTAAAAACGAAATATACATTCAGCTATCCCACCACCTGTCGACATGTTTGTGAAAAGTGAAAGAAGGATAGGGGGGTAAAGTTTCACTCATTTGCTCTTTTACAAGTGTTTGTTTAAGGCCACTGGGTCACAGTGCAAAGAATACCTTCCCATTGACAAAAATTAACATGCAACCATTACTAACCGAGCTCCTTTTACAGACATCAGTAACTTAATGGAGACTATCTAGGGCGGCATGGTGGGATGGCACAGTGCTAACCACTGCGGCACAATGCTGCCCAGGAGGCAGTCTCCATTAAGGATGTGCATGTGCATGTGAACGCGTGAGTGTGCCCTGGCATGGGCTGGTCCTCCCATCCTGGGTTGTTCCCTGCCTTGTGCCTGTAGGTGTGAGTGTGCCCTGGGATGGGCTGGTCCCCCCATCCTGGGTTGTTCCCTGCCTTGTGCCTGTAGGTGTGAGTGTGCCCTGGCATGGGCTGGTCCCCCCATCCTGGGTTGTTCCCTGCCTTGTGCCTGTAGGTGGGAGTGTGCCCTGGGATGGGCTGGTCATAATGGATAGATGGGAGGGTGGATGGATGGATGGATGGATGGATGGATGGATGGATGGGAGGATGGATGATGGATGGGTGGGAGGATGGACGGCCAGATGGGTGGCGACTGTATCCCACAGTAACAGCATAAAGTTTTACTATCTGCTTTCTGCATTGCTCCTGGAGGTGGCATTTTCACGTTGGTTTTCTCCAGGTTCCCCTCTGCTCTCCCACAGTGTGAGAACATGCGTTTAAATGAAGCGTCTACGAAGCACGCCAAGTGGGCGAGCGTGCCCCTCGCGGTGCTCTACCATTCCATCCAGAGTCGCCCCTGACAGTGGTTTCCAGGTTTGAATTATGAAACTGCCCATGCAGAAACTGGCTTTATTTTTATCCTACCACCACAGCAGAGAAACAGAAGCTGTCAAAGTGAAACACAGAGTGACAGTGAGTGATGTTGCTCAAGTACGGTGACCTACATGGACCATGCAAGAGTAGAGCAGCACCAGGGGAGGATGAACAGACCAGAAAAGGCCCCAGCAAGGAAGCATGATACTCACTGCAGATGCAAAAACAAGGTGTGGATTCGGATGGACTCTCTTTTGCAATAATCACTGCAACACAGAAAATAACACCTTTGTGTAAACTGCCTATCAGCACCTGACCAACCCCCCTAGCGAATGTGATGTGTTAACAATGCTGTGATACCGCGTTTCGTAAAACCAAAAACCGTATTTGTAGACCAGGGTCAAAAAAATCTTACTAAGATTACTAAACCATGTTATTTATTTTAAGATCACAGCGATACCACAGTCATTAAGGGTTGTTTTTTTGCAGTAATATCGGTAATAAAAACAAAGACATAATGTCAACTTACTTCAGTCCAGGGTCTTCAATAGAAATAAAGACGTCATATTCATACTGAAAAAGGACATTTTTAGAAAATGAGTTAAAATAATGTTCCTCAGAACCATTCAATAGTTTGCAATTAAAATATACCCAGAAATACATTCATTACATTAGAAAACACTGGGTAACACTTTCTATGAAACCCATATTAATAAAGCCTAATAACTGTTCTTAGATTTCAGTGTAACATTCATAAAGTATTATAAACACAGCTATAACCATTTATAAAAAGCATAATGCATTATAGTCATATGTAATTTTCTTTATTAATGTCCTATGAAGCGCCCATCTGTAATGCACTATAGATACCTTTATAACGCAGTACAAAGCATCCTTAACACTTATACTGGCCATTATAATACATTATGAAGGTATCTATATTCAGATGTTGACATAAGTAGTACACAAGTACATATTCGCTGTATGAACCGTAAAATGCGCGGCAGTTTCTTGTTTTAACAGTGCAAATGCACATAGGCGTATAAACGCATTTGCGCTGTTATGATGAAATTACCGAGCATTATAAACTTTACTAACTACACTGTAATTTCTTGTCGTAGCTGTGTAAATAAGTATGCATTTGCACTGTTATAACAAGAAACTACCATGCATTTTATGGTTTATACGTCGAATGCGTACTTGCATACCACTTATGTCAACCCCAGTCTATAATGCATTATAGAGCAGAGCTTCATAAAGCATTCATGATGCATAATACACATGGCAATAATGTGTTATGCCTTTTGATAAATATTTATAGCCATGTTTATAATGATTTATGAATGCATTATTTGTTAAGAATGCATTTATAAATTACTGAAAAATTGGCCTTAAGTACAGTGTTACCAACATCTGCTTAAACTAAGTGTTTCAGTATCAAAGTGTTGATTAAAGATTTATGGTCTTTATTACTGTCTCCTGCAACCTAATAATGAGATTTAGCCAGCTTTACTTTATAAAAAGAAGGATTTGTTAGATCCAAATGACAGCCATTTTCATTTAATTCTCCGTGTCACCAATACTGAATGATACAATGATGCCCTAAGCCTTCAAAACAAAACAACTGGTTTTACTGGGAACATTACAATGAAACAGTCAGCATGACTAGATATAGAAGGAAATTTCAACTGCACGTTGTTTTTAAGAATCACAGAGCTTGTTTTGCAGCTATGCACCACAGTGTGTGGTGCTGTTGGACCATACTCATCTGTTATTTCTATTAAAATACTTTACTAACTTCACTTACAACCAATCAGAAGTGCAGGCCTGTTTGGTACACGCCTCCCAGTTGATGGGCTCTTACTGTGCTTTGTATATACTTAATTTAATTTTAAATTCATTTAACAATTTAATCTTCTATCAATATTGCGTTAAAAGCTAAATATTAAATGCCATGTAGACGAGGATGAGACTCACCAGCTTAACTGAGCGCGGTTTCACCGTGGAAACATTGCTAATCTTGGATCTTCCAACTACGGTGTCGATGATCAGGACCTGCAAGTCCAGGTTGCGTGCCTCGACAGCAACAAAGTTCTCGTTGCTGATGTTAACGAGGTTCTGGAAATGACCAAGTGCACAGGCCTAGATGAAGATGCCCAAGCCACGGCCAGGACTGAGACTGTGCGACTGCGAATGCTTGGTCAGTGCGGAGTTTCCAGGCGTACTCACTTTGATGGTCATGTTGACCGTGGTGGGGGAGAAGTACACCAGAGCAGACTGGATGGCCACAGGGGAAAGTGAGACGGTCCGCGGGAAGAGGAAGAAGAGGACTAGCATGCAGACCACGAGACACAGCAGCACAGATATGCACACATACCGCTTCCTGGGGAGGAGACAACGCATGGCGCCTTTCAACAGCGGGGGAGAAATATTTCACCCAGAAGTACTGTTTATAATACAGAGACAGAATCAGTCACCTCTTAGAATGCATGTCACCCTCTCTCATTTTAACACGGAAGTATATCAGATAAACAAATGTGTTATATGGTCTGAGTGAACTTGTCAAAGGCTCTCTCTCTCTGAGTTGGCTTTGTAGATCCACCTCAGTTATAATGCATCTAGCTCGTAAAAAGGAATATACATACTTTAACTATATTAAGTTCACCCATGAAGATCCAAGCAAATGGACAACAGAAGTATAATTAAAAAGAGGCATGGATTGTGCCTATAAAGAAGTAATGCAATTTAAAAAGAAAAACATAAATTCAACTTCATGTAAGCATTACAAATACTTAATTCAGAACCTGGTGAATTTTGAATATTAAGAGTACCACAAGGAACAGATTTAAGTAGATGCACTGGTTAAAAATAAGGTAATGTATCATTTGAGTGCTTTCCACTGGCCTGACAGCAAGTTCCAAAGTAGGACTGATTAAGCGACTAGTTAGTGACAGCTGTCTGCAGGAGTATTGTTGAATGGGCATGCTAATCTACTGCATGCTACACTTTGTGCTAAAGGGCAGGGGCTGTTATCAAAGGACTCTTACGTCTGCGGTGGCTTCAGCCTCTGGTCACTGCATGGAATGACTGCCACCAGCTGTCTCTCCTGGCCTGTGGAGAGCCCAAAGGGATGTCATACAACACGGGGCTGGGCAGAGCCGCTACCACACAGCCAGCCATGGCACACTCACACATGGAATGGGGCCTCTTTATGCATACAAACGTACACCGCTGGGGGAGCAGAGGTCGAACCCACCTCGCGGGATACGTCCTATCCCCTGACAGGTGGGGCAGTCCATGAAGTCCTCCCCGCCGAGGCTGCCGTAATCCTTCCGAGATGCTTTCCTTCCCTTGTTGAGGACTGAAGCGTCTTCCGACGCCTCTGGGGGATTATGCTTTTGCCCAAAGGACACCCCCATGGCTGTGTCCTTCTTAAACAGTGCCTAGAAAGATCAGGATGTGTCCATTCTGCAGTCACCGTCACAGGTTGCTTGAGATCACCGGTTAGGGTCCCTCCTTTGCATGAACTTTCGGTTCCAGAGAAGCGAAGGCGCAATTCAGGATCCTACTGTATGTTTTAGTAAATTACTTAATCCGAATCACTTCAGTAAAATGATCGGATTTATAAAAGTGTCTGAAAACGATTTCGGATAAATGCATCAAATACGCACCTAATCGTACTCTATTTGGGGTCTCAAATGAGCCAGGAAACCAGCTCTGGACATTGAATCCGATGCTAAAACAAGTGTCCCTGAGCTTCAAAACATCGGAATTTAGCGAAAAGCGGTGCCAGGACAGCAGGGACGGCCGAACCTGTCCCGGAGTCGCCGCAGTTTCGCGCACTACTGCCCGGAGCCAGAATATATATGCGGTAGTTGAAGTTGCAAAGCTTGTTCTGCGCTGGCACGGAAATACAGATTTTTATTTCCTTCTCCTGATTTTAAAGTTATTTTCAAAACCCTTTTCAAACTCACCCGTCTGTTCCGTCAACAAATGTTTTTTCAGACGCAGATCTCCTTCCTTACTCTCATCCTCCCGAAAACTTTAAGCTTGTAAGATTTTTTTACGTTAAAACATCGCAACAGCACGCAACACTCCCGTTCTTAGGAAAAACAAACAGGATTAAATATCTGACTGATTAACCAGCTGCGCATTTGAATAGTCTGTTATACAGAAAAAAAAGAAACAATTAAAACAACGCAACATCTGTTTAATCGCTGTGATCTCGGCAAAATAACCTGCTGTAAAAAAATGGCTGAGATTAATCTTACCCCACGGCTAGACTGCTGGGACCCCCGTCATCATGTTGAGGAAGGGATCACAGAGTCATGATCATGACAGGACAAGTATGTCGATGGTTATAAAATCATCACACCCCCACTTTCCTTTTCCACGGGCCGCAATGCCGGCGCATTCTTCGGGTTCCACCCCGTGGCAGCTCGCGGTACTGCATGTGTCTCGGCGCCTGCCTCATATTTAGCGACTTTTCAACAGAAACACAACCCTTACCGCTGATCTTCCAATAAAGCGCTTATAAAAACAAGGGCAAGGTTGGCAAGTAGATATTTCCCCTCTAAATAATATTAATATGCGAGTTATTCCTATATTATGCTCTTTCCTGAGACTAGGGTTGCCACCTTTCATGCAAAAAAATAAAGGACGCCTACCATAGTGGGGACTTGCCACAACCACGATGTACCAAATGATGCACCAGTGGTGATAAATCAACTTCAAAACCAAATCAAAAATCAAAACCGTATTGAATAAAAAAGGGACCTACAATTTTACTGTCAAAAACGGGACGATTCCGTATTTTAAGGGACGGGTGGCAGCCCTACCTGAGACCAAATATGGCATACTGCCTGGAAAATATGTCTTGAAGTGTTTTCTTTTGTGCTAAAAATCACAAATAAATGTATCCAAAGGTCAGTTGCTCCGAGTGGATGTAACCCGTTTGTTTCCACGTTCTGTGTATTTCTACAATAGACCACTAGCAATTAATTATAACATTTTAAAGGATCTTTCTTAATTTTTTGTGTTCCCCGAAACGTCGCGTCTTAATATTGATGTTTTAGTAGGTGATGAATTTAAAGGTTTTTTTTCTGCCTCAGCCGTATCACTTCCCACCCCGTTAGATTGCTGTAATGGCCCTTTAAATAGCTGTAGTCGGTCCCTACATGACATCACCTTATTATGAGAAGAACAGCACAGTGAGCAGTAAGCGTGAGTTCGATACATTTTGTGGTGTCATGGTTTCAGTTTGTCTCACGCTACCACATTTCACACTCAGCTTTCCTTCCATCATATTAGCAACATGGAAACGTCCTCCAACACAAAATGGTGAAACAACTTCAGATTGACCATTAGGTTTACACATTTGCCATTTCATGATAAAATGAAACTAATGCAATTTCCATTGTTTATAACTAGACTTTAAATGTGTACCAAAATATTACTACATATTTGACAGGGACAGAAACAGACTTCATAGCAGGAGAGACCCATGTCTGCCATGATGCCATCCATCCATGTTCTGTAACCGCTTGTCCTATTCAGGGTCGTGGGGGGACCAGATCGTATGGGGCGCAAGGCAGCTGCCATAATGAATAAAGTGGAAATAGATTTTGGATGATCACAGCAGTTTACAGAGTGAGACTTCTCTGAGATGTCACTCTTGAGCCTGGTGAAGCGAGCCACTGAGTAAGAGGCTATTTAAAGCAGACTGGGTGGCAGTTAATACTGTAGCCCAAGGCTATTCAAATCAGTGTCCTCAACGGCTGATCCCTGCTGATTTTCCAGCCTCCCTTACCTGTGAGCCTGGTGTGAAGCCTCTGAATCAGTAGCTATTGAACTAACTAAACTGAAAACAAGACCTGGATTTGGAATGGAGGGCCAGATCTGAAGATCCCTGCCATAGCCGCACACCTCCAAGGCTGGGGTTCCTTTCCTACCCCTGCTTCTGTACGATTGGAGTTTGTATGCGTTTCCTTCAGGCACTCCAGTTCTCCACCCACAGTCCAGAAGCATGTAGCTAGATGAACTGTTCTAACTACTCAGAGCGTGTCAGCCTTGTGATTGGCTGGCATCACATCCAGGGCATCCCCTGCCTTGTGATTGGCTGGCGTCGCATCCAGGGCATCTCCCGCCTTGTGATTGGCTGGCATCCCATGCAGGGCATTCCCTGCCTTTTGCGCTGCTCATCCTGGGATGGGCTCCAGATTCACTGTGACACTCTACCATGCAGGCTGCATGAAAGACGGATGGATTAAAACACTGGAAAACCAAGCAAGGAGAAGGATGTTTGTATAGCTCATCCAAACATTCCAAATTCCTCCCTCAGGTCAGTAAATTAATCTGGACAAAAAGGGGCAGTGATATTATAATTAACTTTATTAAATCATATAAGCAACAAACATGATTTTAGAACAAGTGCATTTCTGTAAAGTGCTTATCCAACATAATACAAAAAGCATGAAAGCGGCCCCCCAAGATGCCATGCTCAACTCATGCAACGGAGCCTTCAGTGAAACCAAGTCCTGCCCTTCGGCAGCAGGGCAGCACCACATACCATCCGACCATCAGCTGAACAGGCTCACTACCATCTCTGGGCATTAAGACGCCTTTGGTGCCATTTTTTAAGTGGCTGATCAGTAATGAAGTGAAGGAGAGGTTCCACCAGAGGCTGCCATATCACCGTGAAGGAAAGACCGATTCCTACTGAGACACCTACGAACTGAACCTCCACAGCAAATCCACCCCAAGCCTCACCGTTTCTCAATAACACCTAAGGGTATGAGTCAAACACTTAGCACTGATGCAGGTACTCATTAATTGATAAAAATGTCCTGTTTCACAGTAAACCTAGACTTCACTTTCCCTAAGGAAAAAAAAACACAATGATTATCAAATGCTAAATTTTATTACCTCCCTTCCTCATCTATAAGCTGAAAAAAAAAAATTGCGTTCACCTCCAGTTTGCAACCACAAGCCTAGGAAAACCGGTGACAGTATGACGGATGCAGAAAAACCTGCGCCATGTATATATCATTTATCTTTTTTCTCCCTCAACCTTAATAAGCAGCTGACACCACTAACTGGTCCCCCGCCAGCTTCCACTTACAAAAGCTAATTCTCTTGCTGTATTCTTCAGAACCCTCCCAACACGCCTCCACCAGCCTCACGCTGTCAGGAATAAACACCGGCCATCTTCTTGCACAATCTCTGCACCACTCCCTTGCATGC
>JAODKM010000088.1:25788826-25800245 GCA_026780845.1 Petrocephalus sullivani | reverse complement strand
TTCTTTTTTTCCCCCCCCCCCCCAATAACGCCCGACCCCCCCCACCCTCCCCCCCCCCCCCCCCCCCCCCCCCCCACCAATCCCCTTTCTGTTTTCCCCCACCCCCCCCCCCCCCCCCCCCCCAACTGGAATGTGCTGTGGGACCCACCACTTAAAGCCCTGGTTACATATACAATCTCACTGTACCCATTATAATTTTTCCCAGTAACGTGTCACCACTGAATTTCAGACAGTCATTTAACACACCCCCCCCCCCCCACCGTGGTCGTGCTGGGGCATGGCTCTTCAAGATTGCAAAATTAAAAGCATATACAACTTTGCTCATTTTCACTTAAAATCTTCATGAAGTTCCTTTTACCCTCCCTACATTTTCCTTCCACGCACATAATGTAAAAGCTTGAATGCAGAGCACTTAAATCACTTATTTGGGCTGGTTCAGACGACTTAGCTGACAAAAAAAAAAAATACATATATTAAATATAGCTAAAGTCTAGTAAAATCAAAAACATTCTCTGCTGCACCACTTGGTTCTTGAGGAGCCTTTGGGGACGAGGAATTTCACACTTATAGTTAATTTCACACAGGACCCCCACCACAGCGTGAGCCACAGGTTCACTTCAGAACAACAGTGCCAGCCCCCCACAGAGGAAAGTACAGCACAGAACAAACATAAGAAGTCAGCCTCACAAAAAGCCGGGCCTCCAAACCCGAACTGTACCTCTACACAGAAATTTCTAGCCATGGGAGAGAACGACAGCAAATAAAACATGGTTTGAAACATTATCTGTCAATTCACAACAGAAACACATGCCAACTAATATCAGAATCCTGTAATGAATCATTAAAAACAAAAAAATAAGAGGGATTTATTCTATGCCAGGTGCCTAATCCAAGGTGTACCCTGCTTCGAGGCCGATGCTTCTTTGGATGGCAACCCTAAAACGGTTCCAGCAAACCAGGTGTGGAGACAGCGAGATGAGGAATGGGGAGTCCTGCTTTCACTTATAACACAACTAAACTGATTTTAACTAACGAAAAGTGTCAAATCCGCGTCCATCACAAGCACAGCACTATAGTGATACAAGGTGCCCTCGACAAATCAGACAAGTGAGATTCGGAAAGAGCATCTCTCTCCTTAGGTTCACTTCAATTAATCCACTAATTACCAAGATTAAAAATCAGGCTCACCTAAGGTTAAGGAATATTTTGAAATGAAATTGAAACATTACCAAGTCTATCAACATTTACTGCACAAAAAGGCCAGTGACATCACAAGGCGTCTCACTGACGGACACAGGAATGTTTGTTCCTCCCCGCCTCCCCTCTCAAGCACTGAACGCTCTGAGAAACATCTAGACCAACACTTTGGTCCTTCAAAGAACAGAAACTGTAATATTCTGCGCAACAGTGTTAATGTGACATTCTGAAGTCCACCCCAAACCTCTGATTCCTCTGGTACCCACGTGTCAATATGGCGGTTTGTTTTTATCCTAGCCGGTCACAAAAAATGGGTTTTACTCTCCACAGAGACGGTCATGCATGTCATTTATACAAAGTTTCAATACATATCTACACGTTTGAGCTATAACAACTGTCTTAAAGTCGCACAAAAGCCCAGATGAATTTCGCACTACCATACTATGTTCTAGCAGGTATACTAGAAGAATAATTAGGCAGGAGGTTGTATTTTGTTCCCAGACGGATAGGCTGCCGTTTTCCATATATGCTGACCTTATTCCCTGTTTTGTTTGTTTACCCTGGTAATAGCACAAGTGTCCCAGCTACATTAGAGATAATATATCACCAAACACAGAGGCCTTTACCTAACGATTTTAGTTATATGCCACTTTCACTGTGAAGTTTAATACAAAGAAATGGGAAACCACTCTAGCACCCTCAGGCAGGGAGCTGGCTGGCAGCATCCGGCCACTCCGTGTGGGGTTGATCTACGCAGCAACGGGAGCGCTGTCCTACGAGAGAGGAGGAGGAGGAGCAGCGGGAGGCCCCGCCCTCAGTAGCATGGGAGGCCCCGCCCTCGGCGCGGGAGGCCCCGCCCTCAGTAGCGCGTGGCGTACCACTCGTTGTCGGCCATCTGCACCAGCTCGTTGACCACTTCCAGCAGGTTGTGGTTGTGTTTGCGCAGCAGCCGGCGGTTGAGCTGCCGGTCCCCGAAGCCCATTTCCAGCAGCACCGCCATCATGGTGGCATCCTGGCTGGCTGCGTCCCCGGGTGGCTGCGAGGCGGGGACCAGGTCAGGCTCAGACGCCGCAGTTTGGACTAATCAGGCATTTTTTTTCTGACATGCGAGGGACGTCCAAAAAGTTTCCGCACTTTTACATTTTCGCCGGGAACGGCGAAGGCGGGAGGAGCGGTGATTGGTCATGTGTGAGCATGTCATGTCGCTAGTTCCGTCTGGCAAGCCGGCTGCCCTTGCAAGTTAGCATAAGAGTCGTCACCCTTTGGTGAGGATGGAAATGTATAAATTTCACCAAAGAGGAACAGCTTTCTGTCACCCGCTTTTTGTGGGCGGAAGGCGTGCCAGGAGCACAAATTAATCTCCGCATGCGTGCTCAGTATGGGGATAAGGTATTCTCTCATAGAGAGCTCTATGAGTGGATCGGCATGCCTGAGAATGGCCGCACGTATGGCTGTGTGGCGGAGGCCAAACGTCCAGCCACAGCCACGACGGCGAGAAATGATGATGACGGTGGTGTGAAAACCGCGTCGCATAAATGGCTATGCTCTCAGCCAAAAACACCGTCTGCTGATGGCGACATGGGGAAGATTTATTCGCAAAAGAAGGCGACTATGTAGAAAAGTGATGCAATTTGTTTTTGCTGAAATTTGTTTTGAAATAGCTTAAAAAAATAAAAAAGGGCAGAAACTTTTTGAACATCCCTCATATAAACATGCAAATGAGTGAACTGACCAATGGCGGCCCGGGCTGTCCAGTGAAGAGGGCCTTGTAGGCAGAGGCTGCCACAGACAGCGCTCCCTTGACAAGCCCCCCAGCGATACCTCCGTGTGCCCTGTAGGGAAGGAGGGAGTACAGTGAAGACAGCATTTACGGGAGGGAAATCGGGGTTTACAGGAGGAGCAGGGAAGGACGGTTTACACATGGACCACCTACCTGGGATCTTGTGAGTCCTGCTGACTGGAGGCAGCACTGTCGGGGGGGCTCCCTGCAACTGGGGAAGTCTCCCGACTGCTTCCTGAGACATGACCGGAAAGATTTAAAATAAATGCTGCACAGCAGAAAAAGCACTACGCAAAAAGAGAGTGTATCTGAATCCGGCCGCAGAAACATCACACCAGAGCCTTACACATCTAAGGCACCGAAAAGGCTGTAACCTCAGGGCACTCTCCTCCAGTAAGATATTTCACTTAAAAATGGGTTATGCCAATGAAAAGCAGGCTTATCATATCCTACTCAACATTACAGCAGTATCCTGCTCATCTACTTTAAGGACACCAATGACACTTCCTCTTCAAGCACAAAACATGCAGTCTGTGCCACAAAAGAGAAGATATTTGACTGCTCTCAGTTTCATAACATTATGAATTCCTTGTCATGAAGACATCACCAAAAAAAAACTGCCACTATTCATTTTTCTGGCTATCACAATATGTGCATATGGATCTTTTATTAAGGCTTTGAGTGGAAGGCCAGCAGAGGAGACAGACAGGTCTCACCATCCATGGGATCGTCGCTTTGATACAGCTTGTCATTCGCGATGGCCCCTGATTCCACCATACAGGGCAACTGTGACCTGAAGCAACATTCAGTTTCAAAGGTCAGGCCACTTGAGGCAGTATGTTAATCAGATCACAGTTAGTCCTGCATTACACTGGGAGAGGCACCAATCAGCACTAGTCGCGGTGGCGCCATCTCTGGTGAAAATGAGTATTACATACTGACTGTCTCGGTGGCGCCATCTCTGGTAAAAATGAGTATTACATATAGACTTGCCTGGTCGGTGACAGCTGACTGGCGGGACCAGGGGACGTAACCACGACGGGTGTTAGGGGCACGGCGTCCAGTGTCTGGGAGGTGCACAGCATGTCATTGACGCTGCCATCGCCATCGGTGGCACACAGGGCCTCCTCCTTACGCTCGCCTTCCGGCGTGGCCCGATTCAGGGGCCCCGGGACGCCCTCCGGACTGCCAGTCTGCGACAGCGCCGAGCTGTACATGGACTCGGCCAGCGGGCGGCTGGTGTCGAAGCAGTCGGGCAGGATGACGATGTAGTCCTCAGAGGAGACGGAGGACGCCTGACTGCGCACCTCGTCCCTGTCGCCATCGTCCTCGGCTTCCGATTGGCTGCTGGGCTCCAGGCCTCCCTTGCCGGCCTCATTGTCCGCGCAGGTCTCTGAGAACAGAATGCAGTCCAGCTCAATTCGCCATGTGAACAGCAGTCCCAGATACCCAACATGGGATACATGCAACTCCATGCAATAACTGCTATACACAATACAACAATTACCAAGTACGATTACTAGCTTTTCGGATTCAAGTCCATGGCAGGTGCTGCACTGAGAACACGTGGCCCCCCTTTACCTGGCTCAGCCTGCTCGTCTTGCATGGCTTCGGGGGGCCCATGGGCTGGCCCTTCGCTCTTCCCGACTGCTGGGCTCACAGATGGCGTCCCCCTGCCATCTACCTGCTCTGGACCAGCTCTCTCACAGCGCAAAGAAGGCTCCTGGGCTACAAGACGGAAAGCAGGCAAGGACCAGTCTGAGTAGAGTAACTGACAGCGGCCAGCATAGTGCTTTGCCAAAAGAGTAGTACAGTCAAGCCTTAAATTATTCATTGGCATAAATCGATTTTTGACATAACCCGAAAATAATGCGTTCAAATGCCTGAGGACTAAAAAATAGGACACAGTCATTTTCATTGACGTAAATGCACCTTTAATTCACTATAAAAGTCAGAGTTCACTTTGCAATCTTAAATATCATTCTTCACATAGTATTCAGAAAAACAAAATAGAAATTACTGTAATAAAAGTGACTACATTAAATATTTTGTACAGTGTTTCTTCAAAAAAAATTACGTAATTACATAGGTTTTGTCAAGCCCCTTCGGTCATCTGCTATCATGTATATCAATGTAAATGGACCATGTTAATTTAAGTAAACTCTAATCATTATTTACTTAAAGTCATTTAAATTACTACAGACAAGCAACGTAACGTCGAGTTTGACATATGCCCAAATGACATATACTGGGGTACTGCTGTATTTACACCATTTTTCTACTATATATATTTTTCGGCAAGTTACTTAAAATCAACTCAGTACAACCAAGAGTTCTTTAAAACAATTGAAGGGACCATTACTATTCTGTAGGGAAAGAATTAGGAAACCTAAAATTAACTGGAGGTGCTGGGTCCTTAAGAGGACTGCTCTGACACCCTCATATATCACAATGCATTGTGGGTCCGTTACAAACCCACCTCTGCTGCAGTCGGCTGGCACACGACGCAGAGGTCTACGGTCAGGAACTTCCTCCAAGGTCAGTGAGCGAATCACAGTCTCGCACACGAACTGCGTTCCACTAATGTCCTCCTCTCCCTCTTCCTGGGCCGGAACAGCCATCGCTGGTTTGGGTGCCCCCTGCGTTGCCCCTGGCAGGGAAACCCAGATGCAAGTATTAATAGCAGAAGCTTCTGGTAGGAAGGTGCTACACCTATTTCTGGGAAATGCCCCTTCTGGTATCATTTCTGTGACACTGTCGAAGCCCTGTGCACCAAGCACTGACACAGGGTCCGTTACCTAAAGTGCACCGCTGAAGATCTCGTGCTGTGTCATATCTGCTAGATTTAGAACAATATATAAGATGGGCTCATGTGTAAACTAGCATTGACGGTATATTCAGGTTTGGGAAGCACATATATAAAGCTGGAGACTGAGAAACCAAGATGAAAACAGCAGACACCTATAGAAATCTTGCAGGACGTGAATTTTTCTACCAACCAGTATGCAGATAAAAGATGGCTTTGCATGACAGGCTCTTGTCTGCCCGCACGCTAAATCTTGACATTTCCTCTAAAGCCTCAGAATGTTGCAAGTGTTCCTTCCCCTTCGAGGAACAGCCTGTAATTCAGAGGCTCTGGCGGGTGCAAAACCCCCGTCCCCTCGGACTTTCAAATGCCGATTCCATACTGCTGTGGAAGCCCGTTGGGACCAGCCACGTCTTTAGAACGGAATGTTCCAAAACCCTGACACCGGTGGAAACTGCTCAGGACCAACACAGGCTCTAGGCCTCCATGGCCCTGACAATCCAAGACAGAACAGGGCACAAGGTAGACAAACTCCTTGGCTGGGGATGCTAGACATGAACTTATATGATACACATGGTGTACCTGAGCTGGAGGGAGGAGGAAAGACCGATATAAAGCCAATTCTGGGCCAGCACTTGTTACCATGGAAATGTACCATCAGCCTCAGGCGTACAGATGCTCCAGCTGGCCATTAGAGGGTAATTTCCTTATCTTGGATTAAAAAGACCAGCTGGACTGATTTGGGAAAGCAATGTAATCTGAGCCCCGAACGCCCATTGCTGTATAGCCTGTAGCTCATTCTCAGTTTGCAGAGTTTCCCTGTGTTACTGCCAGTTAAAACAGCCCCTCACAGTTGATTCAGTACTGCGTTCATTCTGTAACTATGCTCAATATAAGCTCCCCGTCACCTGGCATTTCAGTGCCACCCCTTGGCAGAATGCCAAAATACCTCGGATACATATAATTCAAATATCCACTCACTCAGGGATTATTTTGTTGCTTAAAGGTGGGGGGAAAATGGACAGTTTTCATATTTCATTCATATTGTCCAAAAATTCTTTCCCAGTAACAGTGCATCCCAAAAACGTGAAGCAGGTGCACAGTTACAGGCTTGTCTGACACGGTGTCCAACTGCATGTGAGAACGTGAGAACCATATGACCAAAAACAGCCATATGGCCACACGCAACCATATGACCAAAAACAGCCATATGGCCACACGCAACCATATGACCAAAAACAGCCATATGGCCACACGCAACCATATGACCAAAAACAGCCATATGGCCACATGCAACCATATGACCAAAAACAACCATATGACCACACACAACCATATGACCACACGACTCACGTCATTTCATGCACAACACACAGTTTTACTGCAAGCCTAAAATTAGTCTACATCAGACAAATATTTTATTGAACATTAGTTTATATCCTGTAGTTCCTAAAATATTAAAAACAATAATGGGGGGATAATTAAAAGCTTTGAAACACCAAAAGAACATTGCTGATCACGTAATCTCGATTGCAAGATCAGCCAAAAACAACCCCACTGGACTGGAAAAGCGGACAGATCACAACTGCTCCACAATGGGTGTGCAAGCAGCCACAGCTGAAAGATTAGCTTTCACATACTCTTTTACGTGCAATTATTTCGCTCTAAGAACCCTATACTCGATGTCACTGCACTGTATGTGGCTGACCGACAGGAACACCCAAGCACAAAGCCATCAGGGAGAGCCCTTACCCAGAAGGCTTTTCACCCCCTCTGCTTCGGCCTCAACCTTGATCAAGGCCAGATTACGCTTCTCCGATAGGGGGCCGTCGTTCGGAACAGGGGACATGCATGGAGTCATGTCTAGGGATTCAGACGACACAAACGCAGCCAGGAGGTTCATCGTAAGCACTCGCTGAGGAACACAAACACCACAGCCATCCCTAGAGAAAGAACTTTAGGGTCCCGGCCCAATCTCCCGCCCGGCCCTCGGAGGCCTTACCCGCCGGTGTGTTGTGGGGCACCCTCTCCAGTTCCTGGACGATGTTGATGTCGAGCAGCTCGAAAGAGAGGAGGTCCTATGGCAGAGAGGGCAAAACCGTCAGGGAGATCTACTAACACAATGTCGCAGTGCCGCTGAATGGGCCACGACCACCATACCTGTGCTGTGAGCAGGTCCACAGAGGGAATATAGTACTCCCTGTCAGAAGAGGCAGACACGGGGGTGCGATCATGAGTGCCTGCACAGCACGCCCCATCCTTATCCGCCGTGGCGTGCTCCTTCTCCTGTAACCACAGTTTAATGCCCATCAGCTCACACTAACAGCACGGTGGCTCATGGGGCATCACCATGGCCTTGTTTTTGGTCCAGAAACACGTGGTTAGGGCTGATTTACACTTCTGTGCAGTATCTATGCCATCAGGTACAGTACAGCCGTGTACCCTATGCCAAGGCCCGTCTCACACCTCCCCAGCACTGTAACTGCAGGCATCAGGCTATGGTATTCTACGAAGTCAGCTTTAGGTGTGCTGGTCTCTCTAAATTGCTGATAATGTGTATCTGTGTGGCCTGTGATGGGCCTCCCGTCTAGCATGTCCCCTGCCTAGTGCCCGGAGCTTCCTGGGATCAACTCCAGGCTGAGTGAGACCCTGCACTGGATAAGTAAGGTGGGTGGATGGGTGGATGGAGCTGGGGATGGCGACTCGGACTCGCCTGGGCAGCGCAGTACGGTGACGCGTTCTCCTGCCGGGCGTCAGCATCCACTACGATGCTGCACCACACCCGCGGGCCGAACTGCTCCCCGCGGTGGGCCAGGCGCCAGTGCGAGGTGTAGGTGCCCTCCATAACCGGGGCGACAAAGGCCACGCTCACCACGCCCACCTGGCCGGGCTGCAGGAAGGGCACCGCCACCTCCTTCTTCTCCTGGGACGCCAGGGCTAGGTTGCCCCACATGAACTTCAGCTGTGGGCACATAGATATTATTACATTCCTGACCCGGCTCCTTGCTGTAAGGCCTAGAACCACCCCCCCATCCCCCCCATCAGCCGGTATCACAGGGATTAAGACGAAAAGGCAGCGGGTTCGAACCCCCGATGCTTCATCATTAAACCCAAACTATGCCAAGTATAAAACTAAACCAGCAAGCAACCCGCTGTGGACAGAAGCACCTGTGCTAGGCAAACAGTAAAAAAAGTTATTCTGGAGAAGAGTGTCAACTATATGTATGACGCAACAGTTTATATCAGACGCCATGGCGTACGGTTAGTGTTACAGACAGGAAGAGATAAGTGTGCAAGGCGGGAGAAAAGGCGGTGCCGGCACGCCACAGCGAGTCGGTGAGCGAGAGCTCGGCGGCACTTCCCCATTTCACCATTACCGCAGCCATTGCATCATTCTAGATGAATGGATTAAGTGAGGGAGCGGAGCCAGCACCTGCCGCACGATCACCTTGCTGGGACGCGTGACACCACCCCGACCGGAAAGAAACCATCTCATGAAATTGCAGCTGCACAAATTTAATCTAAATGTGTAATTTGCTAATGTCACGCAGGACTCGCGACAGAGCTGTTCTCTAGATGGTTGCTATGGTATCAGCTAAATCGCGGTACCTTGGTCTCCGTGGTCCAGGACACAGTCCCAGTGTTCCTCATCTTCCAGTATTTTATGAACTTGGTGCCGGGCTGCATACGGGTCCCATCTGGCAGGTTCTCATCCAGGAACACGGCGGTCATGGCAGGCATCACAGTGGGGCAGGCGATCTTAGGTCTCCTACCAAAGACCACGGATAGCTCTGTAAGACCCCCCACTCAACTCGAAGGGCTCCAGTCCCCGACCAAAGCCACACTGACAGAACTGAATCAGTGATCATAGAAGACATATCCAAATTAGGCAGCTTTTAAACTATGTGTACAGGCCGTTTTTATGGGCAAAAATGTACATATCACACAACAACACTAACTTAACACAACACAAGTTTCCAGCACACTTACAACACAAAAACAAAGAATCAAGAGCCTTACTAAAGTACTGTTTTTACAAGAACAAGAAGCGGTAAGTGCTTGGAATTAGGGACACATTCCGCGCTATTGGCAGAGCGGTTGGGAATCTGCACCGTGACACATTCCGTTCCTCATTCCCTATCGCAGAGCAGCAGAGCAAACGATGAGGGCATCATCAAGACCAGGTAAAATTCAGCCTGCTAGTGACTTACTGCTGCATACAGCTTCCCGTTCCCACAAACGGAGACTGGCAGGGGAAAAAAAGAACTGGAAACTAAAAACACAACACAGTTACATCTCTGCCCTTCCTGGCATCTCTGATGCTAGATAAAACCACGTAGCAGATGTTAGGATGAACAGAAGAGCCCCCGACCAGCGGGGATGGGGCGGAAAAGGCACAGGCAAAACTCCAGCCCCGATTTCCCCAGGTCAAGGTGCACATCCAGTGCCAGTGAACAAGTCAAAAAGGCCCCAAAAGAACTATCCACCTTACACTCTTTAGGTGACAGCGGACTGACATTGTGAACACAGAGGTTCACTGCAGCGTGGCCCAACAGCTCAGCATTGCAGCCTCATGCTTGCTTGGCTGGGGGTTTGATTCACGTTTGGATTTTGCATGTTCTCCTTGCGTCGCCTGGACTTCCTCCCGGTACACATGCCCCCCCCCGAGTCCAAACACAAAGAGCCTGGTTAACAGAAGCCTCTCATTTATGCGTAGTGGAATATTGTGTGCGTGTGCCCTTTGATGGACCGTTCAGGGCATCATCTGCCTTTTACCCAGTGATTCCCAGTAAGAGGCATGAAAAATGTATGGATAGTTCATATGAAGAAATATGTATGTTAATTGAAATTATTGCAATTATTGTAAACCCAACACAGATAAGTGATGCCAACTAGGGGCAAGGTGCAGGGAGAGGCAGCTATCACAAGTCCCCCAAATAACCTTTGACCTTTAGCCTTCAGCCTTTAACCTCTGATCCCAATCTCCCTCTAGAGCACCCTGCAGCTGGACAGACCGGCTGGGCCTTACTCTGGACTGGCGATCTGGGTGCCCCGGGGGACGAGCAGCACAGGCTGGGGGCTCCGGTCGCCCCGGTCGCAGGCCGAGCTCAGCTGCAGGCCCCGTTTCTCCATCCTCAGCTGCTTCCTGATCTCCTTCACCTCTGCCTTCAGCTGGCGCTTCTCCGCCTTCAGACGCTGCTTCTCCGCCTTGCGGAAGCTCCGCTCTCCTTGCCTCTGGAGCCTGGAGGGAACCCGGGGGCAGAGGGGACAGTGACACGGGGGAAAGGCAAGGCAACGGGACCAGACCCGAGTCAAGGGGCACTCATGTGCTTAGAGGAGCTACAGAAACAGATATGCATCTCTGCCATTACCATCTGCTATACCATATAATGGGCTGCGATGCAGCAAGACTACAGAACATCCAATATATACGAGGACTTTCATTAGAAATTCCCATTGATGCTTCCTTGTCCCACTCTCTCCAGTGTGGGGAAGCAATTAAAAAGGCCAATAGGATGTTGGGTAACATCTCTAGGTGTGTGGAGTTTAAGTCAAGGGTGGTAATGCTGAGATTATACAATTCCTTGGTGAGACCTCACCTAGAATATTGTGTGCAGGTTTGGTCACCTTATCTT
>JAODKM010000088.1:25757347-25768297 GCA_026780845.1 Petrocephalus sullivani | reverse complement strand
TGTTGTGAAAAGGAATGGCAACATTACAAAGTGGAAAATGCTTTACTGTCCCAACTTTTTTTGAAATGTGTTGCAAGAACCAAAATTGGAATACGATTTTTGTATAAAACAATAAAATTCACGAGGAACACATTAGATAATGTGCTGTTGTATTGTTTTCAATGTAATACAAGTCAAAGTAAATTTAGAAGTCACTACTTTCTTTTTTTATTCGCGTTTTCCATACTGTCCCAACTTTTTCTGATTTGGGGTTGTATTTCAAAGTAGATTTTGCAATTTATTTGATAAAATTAAACAATGATTAATATACTTCTGTATAATTTCTTATAAAATGGAGATAAACTCAGGCACAGTATTGGCTACCACCCAGTTCCCAAAACCAAATAAGCAAGTTTAATTAGGTCAGCCTAAACTAATAGACACAGACTGATTATAGGAACACTTACCTTCACTGTAGTAAGAGAAACCATTCACCAGACATGTGTTCTCCAACCTCGTTACTAGTTTAACTCACTCACTCACCCACCCACTTACTCACACACACACACAGTCCAGAGGCGTGATTGCAATAAATGGTGAGTTGCACTTTGTCAATATAAAATTTATCACCACATGCAGAGCGAGGGAAGGGGGGCCACAATAAGTCCCACTGAGGGCTTCTGCCATCTACTCTAGGGAGGAGGGAAAAGATAAGGTAATGGTTACAGCATAACCAACCTGAAGACCAACAAAAATCCTAAAATTACACAAATAAGGTCATAACTAGAGGAAAACTGCTCAACCAATAATAAACACCAAAAAATAGTTTTTCATTTTGGGACAGTGATGGCCAGTTGTTTTAGGGAAGCGCACTTCTGATCAAAAGGTTCAATTGCCTGAGCCACAAGTAGCGCTGGGGTCCCGTGAGCAAGGTACTGCCCCCGCGCACTGCATTTCGTTGTTGCGTGCTGTGTGCTGCGGTGTGTCAACAATAACAATTAATCACTTCACAAGGCACAGAAACGATTACAAACAAAAAAAGCAAAGCCTATTCCCGTCTGTACCCCCGAGGCATGGTGGAGCCCTGTAGTTACGTCAAAGGTGAACTATTCCATCCGACACAAGCCTGGGAAAAGCAAAAACACAAGGAAAAGGCTGATTTCACGAATTGGCAAAGCAGCATTGGCAAATACAATGTAGGTAATCATTCGGGCCCAGCTCCAGCTTCGAGATGTTGGGCGGACCACAGGATTAAGGTGTGGGGGGGTGGGTTGGCACAATGCCTCGTATTAGCTCGTCTGTGTCTCAAACATGCCGCAGGTGGTCACTGCTGCTCCCGCCTTCAGCTTCTACGTGAGCTTAACATAGCAAACTCAGTAAAATCCAGGCAAAGTCCAAGCAAAAGGCAAAGCCGCTAGGATAGTTTTCCCATGTTACTGATACAATACTGAAACTCGCTAAATATCAATTTGCGGGAACTTGGAGAGTCATGCGCTTGGCCCCAGGCTGATCATTTAATTGGATGGGCCAGGCCCACCCTGCCCACCCCCCCACCATGGTGCCAGACCGGTAATAATTCTGAATGGGTACTATGTTAGAACACCAATATGGTTAGACTCTAAACAAGCAAAAAGTTAGTAGATTAGTCGATTTTTACCTCTGGCTACATTCCATGCACGAGACAACGATATTATATTATCTCTAACTTAATGTTCATTAAATGTGGATCTGCAGAATATGTAGCTCGATCATTACACCCAGTGGCGAAGAGCTTGGGGTACTACCGTGGCTTGGGGTACTACCGTGGCTTGGGGTACTACCGTGAACACAGGGCATATTAAAGGCACATAGCAGATTACCTATTAGCCACTGGGCAGCTATCTGAGGGCGTGACGGAAAAACGGCTGGGTTACGGTGGCTGGCGAGTAAAAACAGAATTCTGTGAGTGACATAACATTTGCGTAGGTTGTGTTAGCACGATTAAGGGTAAAGTGCTAGTCGACCTTTAGGGCAACTACACCACAAGACAGTTTAACTCAGTCACTCACTCACACATACACACACAAACACACACACACTTCAGAGGTGTGATTGTAATAAGATGACACTCTTTGTTTCTAACTATGTTATGCGCAAAAAAAAAATGACAAATGCTCTGCAAAAAAACAGCTCTTGCTTGAAACAAATGAACTGGCCGAAGCTAGAAGTTATTTATATGAGAGCAGGCTGATGTGTTTAATGCTTGTGATGGCACCTGTCTCAGAAACATCTCTCTGTAGTTTGGTATGTCGAAAATAAAGATACACAAGAAGAGTTGTGAAAGGACCTCTGTGTTGATCTCTTCACAGGAATCTCTTCACAATGAAGCCAAATAAAGAATTAAAAAGCAAACACAACTGTTTTTATAAAGCAAGAGTTTTTGGAGAGGCTAGTATATCATAGACAATGGGGGTCTGAGAAGGCTGAGGGGTCCTAGAGTTCAGTATTGGCATGAGCAGGGACAGGGTGTTGAAGTGGTCGGGCCATGGAGAAGCTTTAGCGAGCCGAAGACTAGATTAGGGTCCCCTAATCAGTGCCAGGCTCATCTATGGCGGGGAAAAAAGGTGTGTAGACGGGGGAACAATGGCATTCAGGTGCCGCGGCCGTCGCTTTTATAAGGTCTGGTGTCAGGCAGGCTTCTCCAGAGTTGGCTGGTCTGCTCAGAGCTCCACCTGTTCTGAGGGGTGGAACCCAGATCTGGCTGTTCACCACCTATTCTGAGGGGCGGAACCCAGATCTAGCTGTTCACCACCTGTTCACCCACTGGCTGTTCTGTGTCATGATAGTACATTAAGAAACATTTATCTTCCATACATGATTTTGGGCAAATTATTTAATTTTCTTGATACTCTTTGGCATGTTGACAGTATCACGAACTGACTTCATTTTTTTGAAGTTTGCTGCTTGCCAGTGTGAGCATTTACATCTGTATTAAGAATCCATGGAAGACCAGAAAAGCATCGAAGCCTGTGATTTTTAACTCGAATGTATCAAACCTACATGTGTAAAACTCGTTATCTTATTCATTCTCAATTTGTAACACACTCAGACACGAGCAGAGTATCACGACTGCCAGGATAGAGGATCATTCATCTCGGCTTTCCTTCTCAGGATGGGATTGACACATGCACTTATATGGCATGAATCCTCTCTCCTTAACAGCACACAAAATCCTCTCGTCAGTTCACTTGCAATGTAGAACTAAATAAAACATCATAGGAGTGCATATGGTTACTGTTAAAGGGAGACGTAGAGAGACGGCGAGGTCAGGGTTTAAAGCATTACTCATTAAATGAATTATAACATCCTTTGTTTTCTGAACGCTTCATCAACAGAAACTGTTTGAATTTTAGATCTAGCGTTTGGCTCTCATTGCAGGTGATGAAATCTGAATGTATTACAGTGTCTCCAAGCCAAAATCTTTGTGTATGTGTGAGGCTCACAGTGGGCATGCTTAATGTAATACACTCATTACTGTATATACTCTCTACAGTCAATGAGCAGCTTAGCATGTGGAATTAATGCACCCTATCAGCACCTACCATTCAGTACCTAAAAAGTGAAAAGGTGATTAATTGTCATTGTTGACACTATAACAACATGTGGCCTCTGCATTTAACCCATATGCGACATAGCAGTGGGCAGCTAATTCAGTGCCCAGGGTGCAGTACCTTGCTCAGGGTGCCTCAGTGGTATTTGCAAGTAAGGGACTAGAATCATAAACCTTTCGATTACACAGTCACACCCCTGTCCATTACACCACCACTGCCCATTATAATTGCGGGAGCAATTTCTCAGTTCAGCAGAACATATCTGATTCATCATTGCATTGTTTAGTCGCTGCTTCGTATTAGACAGTCGTGTGAGCAACTGAAATAAGCGACATTTTATAGTTCGATTTCTTGGCGAATAATAAGGAATAAGCAGAAAGGAAACTATATTTCTGGGATTACAAATTACCTTTACTGCTACTTTACCCAAGTTAGTTATCTGTCAACTAAGCCATGTTGAACAATTCCCAGTGAACTTAACAGTATGAGATAAATAATTACATTTGAACAGTATAATTTATATGATTCAGTGTGACAAGAGAATCCACCTATTTTTTGCCCGTTAAAGGGTTAAAGAGGTCCGTGGACAGGTCGACTGAAGGTCGAGAACCTCCGCATGTGTTTGCGTCGCCTGTCCTTTTGACGTAACATAGTAACTTTTTTGCCCCTGTTGCTTTATGACACACATGCAAGGTCCAAAGATCGAGGCATGTTCATGCGTTTGAGTGGTGGGTCCACAGGTATAAAAACAAAGACCAAAGCACCACAGTCACTCAGTGCTGCCTTTCCCTCTACCAGCGTCACTCGCCCGTGTAAGTGTGCATTGAAGGAGCAGCTTGAAAAATGAACGCTGCCATGGACGCCGTGCATGATTTTGGGGTGAGCACCACGCAGTACCTGCAGACCAACTACCGCGATGCCCAGGGCTGGTTTCTCTTCGTCTCCTTTGCGGCCGACCTTAGGAACACCTTCTTCGTCTTCTTCCCCATTTGGTTCCATCTACGGGAGTCTGTGGGCATTAAGCTAATCTGGGTGGCCGTGGTTGGCGACTGGCTCAATCTGGTCTTCAAGTGGTAAGTCAAAGGCTTCTCCAGAGCTCTTCTTGGTGACTTCTGTGCATAATTTCTTGTCTATCACAATGAAAATGTCACTAACCGGCGGTTATCCAACAGGATCCTTTTCGGCGAGCGTCCATATTGGTGGGTCCATGAGACACTTTACTATGGCAATTCCTCTGTGCCACAAATTGAGCAGTTCCCCATGACCTGCGAGACAGGCCCAGGTTAGAATCACCACTAATATTCCTCCCTATACAGCTATAAGTTTATTTATGGACCCTGGAATTAAATGGGGTTTTACAATCACATGCTATGGTATATGTTTTAGCACAGTCAATATCTACCAGGGATGCAGTTTAGACCTTAGTGAGAGACTTCGCTGCTCAGACCCGTGTTTCGCCTAACAGGCAGTCCATCTGGTCACGCAATGGGAGCGGCAGGTGTCTACTACGCCATGCTTACCTCCATCCTTTCCATTGCTGTGAAAGAGTACAATGCAAACTCAAAGCCCACCAGCTGGTAAGAGTCTTCTTTCAGTAATTATTCACCAAATTATACACTCACTAAATGGTTTTATTATTCTTCTAACCGGATGGTTACCTAAAAGCTAAGTGAGTTTCGCCTCACACAATGATTTTGTTGCACTGTGGCTGATCATACCACAGTACACTTGGCTAACAGTTGTTCCTTCCACCAGTGTTAATAAAAATTGAGCTGTGGTAGGTGGACAGTAGACAATGATATACGTATATATCGTTTTATTCTCAGGTGTATGCGGGGTATGCTGTGGACACTCTTCTGGGGGGTCCAAGTGTGCGTCTGTCTCTCCAGAGTTTTTATAGCTGCTCACTTCCCACACCAGGTCATTGCTGGGGTGATCACAGGTTAGTAGACAGTATTAACAAACAGTTGTCATATGGTTGGTTTGGGAGAAAACCTTGTCATTTATTTACTGATTTTGCTTTAAACTGATTTACAAACAAATAATTAAAGCTAAATGCTGGTTAAAAAATGCTATCCGTCATTAATTTGACATTAAATCTGCACTCCTGATCACAGGTATGATTGTGGCTGAGGTTTTCAACCGAGTGCAGTGGATCTACAGTGCCAGTCTGAAGAAGTACCTGTACATCACCCTCTTTCTGCTTACCTTCGCCGTGGGTTTCTACGTGCTGCTGAAGGCGCTGGGTGTCGACCTGCTCTGGACTCTGGATAAAGCAAAGAGGTGGTGCATCCAGCCCGAATGGGTCCACATGGACACCACGCCCTTTGCCAGCCTCCTCCGCAATATGGGCACCCTGTTTGGCCTAGGTTTGGGCCTGCACTCTCCACTCTACACAGAGAACAAGAAGAGCAAGAGCGCCTCCTTCAGACTGGGCTGTATTGTGACGTCCCTGTTTCTGCTGCACCTTTTTGACTCATTTAAGCCTCCCACCCACACAGCGGCCCTGTTCTACCTGCTGTCCTTTTGCAAGAGTGCTACTGTGCCTTTAGCCACTGTTAGCATCATCCCGTACTGCTTGTCTGGAGCTCTGAGTGGAGACAGCAAAAAGCATCTTTGAGCTAGAAAGCTCTTGATGACAGCTGGACCTAAATGGGTCTCATCTCACAATGCTGAATTGTATTCAGAGGTGTTGCACTTTCTGCATTTCCTGCTTACAGAGTCCAGGAGCTCATCTTACATATAACTGGCTTTAGATAGCAACTGCATGACCAGTTGTAATTGGTCAACCATCGGTAGACTACACAAAATCATACCAGCATTTCCTATTGAGTTCTAACAAATGTAAGAAAAAAAACATCTTCTGATTGTGTGAACTCATACTTAATTGACCATTGGTACATTTCCCAAAACCATAGCTGCTAATAACATTAGCAACTTCCATAGTTGGAACCATGCAACTGAACGGTTCCAACTATGTAAGTTGCTAACAGGAGCTTTTGGGAAAAGTCTTCAAGCATTCACTCCTATAGATAAATGTCATCCTTATTTTAACATAGTTTGATAGTTATGATTATGATGAATCTCAATGATTGTTGCTGTAACTGTAGCAGTATTTAAGCTATAGTTCTTAATAATCCAGCTGCAGGACTTAGATGTTCATCTTATGAATCCTTTGTGAAAGAACAAGTTTGAACTTAAATAGTATTGTATTTAAACAACTTGAAAAAGTGACTATGTGGGTGCCAGATATTGTCTTCACTTGATAATGTTCATGGAAGGCTTTCCCATCTCCTACAGGGATTATGTAACAGAACAGGAGTGACTTCCAGGCTATAACATTTCTTTAATGTATTGCTTGGTATGGAAAACAGCATGACTGTAACTTATTAAAGTCTGTGTATCTAATCCAGGCAAACATGATTTCAAGACATGTTAAAAATCTACTTGCTGGTTTGACAGATTTTCTATTTTTTTATTAAAGATATTTTTCTGTAAAAAGAAGCTGTGTTGAAATTGAAGAGAATTTATAATAAAATTGTTAAAACAATTTATGTCACCATTGGTCCTCTGGTCCTGAAAATGTAAATCAATCTATGCAATCTATTATAATTGAATATGAAATCCTTAATTTAGTTGTGAGACCACTCTAATTCAACAGTAGTTAAATGTAAGAAACAAGTAATAGTATTTAAAATCATGTGACAATCAGTAATGTAATTATAACTGTCCCTTTTCCATCACAGAATATCGATTAACCAGTCACTTCATAAATTTACTAGGAAGCTATGCGTTGTTCATACTGCATGTAAGCAGCACTTTGCTCGTTACGTGTATCACATGTATTTTTTCAGCTGTTTGGTTATTTATTGTTCCGGTACTCTCTGTCCTTATGTGTTTTGCTGTTACAAAAACAGGAACTTACACAATAACGTACAGGGATGAGGAGTGGAATAAAGCCGCAGCCAAAATCCAGGTTTGTTTCTCCAAACGTGGAGCCCCATCAATTCTGGAACATAATCTAGGAGGGGATACTAAGAAACTTTGCTTAAAACCCACACATAAAAGAGTTCTGAGAACATCAGCCTCTTTACTTACTTTACTTTATCCCTTTAAATGATAAAGCTTCACTAAAAAATGTAAACCTTCTTTAAGATGAACGGGCTGTTAAGTTCCAGAATATAAACAAAAGTTCCTGGGGCTGCGAAAGTAAGATCACTTCCAGAGGGAACCTGCATCTCCGACATCTAGCGTTTGTTATCAAAGCTACATTTGCAGCAGGAATATCATTTATAATTTTCACATAGTTGCAATCCCAGGACTGCGTTACAGAAGCAAGATGGCAGCTGAAAGTACAGAAAACATCTCCAGCCTTCATTTTTCAGTGGCACAAAGTTTAATGTAGATCACCACAGGCTGGCCACGGCAGCTGCTGTGTAGAAAATAAGCCGTCAGTGATGGATTGTATCAGACTACACTTCACATGCACAGAGATAATCGGTGATAATTATTAACCTGTTTTGGAGCCCAGGGCCGCAACCTCATTCGCACTGCAGACTCAGGAGGGCACTTTGCAGGGAGATCTCAGTCCACGACCCTGGAAACCTCAACTGAACATTCAATATTTAACCAGATTATCTGTTATTTACGCATGCAGATCTTGGTTTCAGGACTTAGGTAGTTTTTTTGTTTGTTATTGTTGTTTGTGTTGCCATTGACCCAGTTTCTTGTTGGCTTAGCCGTCCCGCCGGGGAGCACGACGACGTGACCCGGGCTGCTGCAGGTCACGACGCTGGCCGGGCAGTTGTGCTCTCACAGCCTGGCGTCTTCATCCAGACCAAACACTCCACATGAGCTCCAGCATGACAGATGAGTTGGGGTGACACAGCTGCCTCCATCGCTGTGCAAAAATCACACATAATTTGCTTTAATATGGCTCACAGAGTCCTAAAAGGCATGCAAGGAATGGCTGTATTTATATATTTAAATAATTTTATCAAGAAAATGCTTATCACATCAGGGCTGTGGTGTAATATTAAAGGGAACATGTAATGTTTGAGTCCAATCCAAACATCTTAGTTTCGCATAGCAGTCTGGTGCTGACTGTGACATTATGTTTTAAGTGCTTTTCAAAACATATATATCCACCCTTAACCACTTATCTGGTGTGAGTCTGTCCCGGAAAAGAAGGCAGGGGACATACATCCTAGGCGGAACACCATCCAATCACAAGGCACATATTTAGACAATGGACAATTTAGAGACTTATCACTGAGTTCTGGGAGAAAATGCAAACTTCACACACAAATGTTTGCATTCATATCTTAGAGAGGACGTCCGTTCATTTCATGGGAAAAACCCTAATCCTTAATCCCTTAATCCCTACCCAGCCATAACCTTAACCATAAGTATCCAAACTAAATACAAGATTTTTGGCATTTTTACTTTTTCACAGACTGCATTCACAGATTTTTATAAAATGAAGTCTAAAATAGTGAGCACTGAAAAAACCTCACTCGTCACATTTTTGGTCCTCACAAGTATAACAAAATCTATACACACACACACACACAGACACACAAAACAGGATACAAACCCCCACCCCTGGAGATGTGAGGCCATAGTGTAACTCAGCGACGCATCACACTGCTCCTTAAAAGTCACCGTGTTGATTTAATTTTACTGTTGAGATTGTGCAAGCAAGGGTGCTGTTAGTGGGTGTCAACTTTATTGCACATTCATTATAGTTCTAAATATAGCAGAGGATTATGCAAAACTGCTTTTATTGTAGTTCTTTGTGGAAAAGAACACGAGCAAAACTGGACAGGCTATAGTTTATGTGCTGCCTGATTCTTTTGTGGCTGCGACCAGCCCTATAGCTGACCTGCCGTAAAATAAGCGCACAAAGTACCAAACCGCTGTTTGAGTAGCATCACAGTGGGAAACCAAATGTTGCCGACTTCTATATGAAAGCTGCCCCCCCATGCTGGTTAGCAGGCACAGGAAGTCTTTTTACTAGGCATGACCATGAGAGAGGTAGGTACACACCAAGCAGATGGTAAGAAACCAGCACCAACCAAGGCTGACAAACAACTGGCTCCCACTGGGCTCTAAGAGACAGGCCAGTGACTCTAAGCACTGGTGATGACAGTATGCTGCGGCTGTTTAGATGGCTGTTGACCTCCAGCTTTGTCAGCATTCTTGGTTGTGATTTCCAAGGACAAGATATTAAGGCGTAGCCGTGACAGGGACAGCATCCTGTTTGGGGGGGGATCTAGAGGTAACATCCCTGAAATTTGCAGACTAAGTAGTTCTTTTTGCTCATCTGTCCTGCAGTGATTTAATTATCAAAATATGGATGTGCGTCTGTGGCCATTTTAACAGATTTTAAATAGGTTCCAGGGCACCATGCAAGTGTACGGAATGCACGCCCTCCATGCCTTACAAAACATCTTATGGTCTTCACACGAAGGTCAAGTATCGCAATCTGTGAGATTATCAAAGTCGCAGAATGATCTTCTGGTGGATATGTTAGCTCGGTGAATACAGAACTTGATAGAACTGTTTTGTTTTTTTCCACTGTTATCACAGCTGCTTTACTTCCGAAAGGATGCAAGATAGGAACTACAGAGACCACATTATGACCCCCACCCCATTTTTCCCATTGAACATTGTCTCCCAGATAAAAACATTTCTAGCAGTTTTTGGGAATGGCGCTTCATGGTGGTCATTTGGTGTATAACCTACAGTAAGACTTGGTTTTTAAGGTTTCACTTGATATCTGTTATCAGTACAAGTCTCACGCACTGTCTGTAAGCTACTGAGCAGGACAGCCAAAGGTAGAGCTGGAAAACACAAAGCTATAGTAACATTTTCAGTGACACAATAAAAATTGTGCAGTGGACACTTGAGAAAATGCTTTCCAGTGTTAGGGAAGTAACTCAAGAAAGTAATCCATTACAGACAAGTTCAGGTCCAGAAAGTACAAATCCAGACCAAGGTTTTGTTTCAACCATCCAGTTGAGCATAAAGAGTCACATCACAGAGTGCGCAGTTGTTTGGTTGAAACAAAACCTTAGTCTGGATTTGTACTTTCTGGACCTGAACTTATCTGTAATCAATGAGTTTTGTGACTTCCCCAATACTGGTGCTTTCAGCATCAGAAGAATGCAGCATCTTTTACTGTGTTTGTCAATGAGGTCACACAATCAATCAAAACAATCTTCAGTTGTTGGCAGCAAAGTATTGTTCATAGTTGTCAGTCCTCACTTAAATGGGTTAGTGGCACATAAATGTATTTATATTAGGGCTGTCAAAATTGACGCGTTAACGAGGATTAATCCAGCATCGTGATTAATCTGATTAAAAATATTAACGCATT
>JAODKM010000088.1:25735328-25745872 GCA_026780845.1 Petrocephalus sullivani | reverse complement strand
GGCCTCTCTCATCTTTTTAAGTGGGAGAACTTGCATAATTGGTGGCTGACTAAATACTTTTTTGCCCCACTGTATGGTAATGAGCTAATGGTGCGTTCTAGTTGTACTCGTAACTCGTAAATCACAAGTTCACGACTGGAAGTTGCAACTGGTACGCCCCCCCGAAGTGGGAATTTCAAGTCGTGAACTGGGAGGAATCGACACAACCCCGACCTCAGTATTCAAGATGGCTGCGCGCTGCATCAACAGTGAAATGAAATTTGTAGTTTATAATGTGTACTTGGAATTTGTACATTATGTACATTATGGGGAAATGCGTTGTAATTTACTGGTTTTGTTGGCAATGGTTTGCTGGAACTCATGCTGAACAGCAGGTTACCAGGCTACACAAACCCCACCTCGTGAAATAATAATGCGAAAGTACCTGGAAGTGTCCATCCTTTACTTGTGTACATGTCGCTGTAGTGTTTGTATGCGTACAACACGGTGAAATGCGTTGCTGTTTCTTGATTTTGTTCACAGTGACGAACTTAGCTGGAACTGGCTTTGAACAATGGGTTACCTGGCTAAAGCAAACAATTTTCCCCACCTTGTGGAATAATAAGAATTATAATAATAGCAATGTAAACTAGTTGGAAGTGGAAGTTCAGCGTTTAAAAAAAACTTTTTTATGGTGTACCTGGACTCAAACATGAACATATTTGAGGATTCCCTAAGGACATGTCCATTTACTGGTCCCTTTTACCAGACTGCAGAAGACCCCAGCACATATATAAGTGCATTGCAAACCACAAAAACCATTCTAATCAATCGCAATTAAATCCTCCTTGTAACCAGAATGAATAGCGTCCTTGAGGTTGAGGTTGAATCAGATTTTTTCCAGTGTTCTTGAACTGTTAACTCTAACTAGACCGTCGTCTTGTCTGATCGCCATGAACGCTGCCAGACTTATATCATGTAAACATTTATGTTTATGAATACACCCATGGAGCCAGGACACAATTTTATAAACTGTAAAAATAATCAAGTAATCAAAGACCTTCATACAGAATATAACTGTAAATATATCTTTTACGTGTTGAGCACTTGTATGCTACAGCTGTTCCTACTATCACTGCTTTGCTGTTTGAGGTCTAACTGAGACAACCAATCAGCAGCAGTGCTGCGCATTCCACCTTTACGGCCTCCGGTCTGATTGGTGGAGAAAACTCCAGAAGGTGCTTTGGGCTTCTTTGGGGGTCTGCAGAATGACTATAAAAGGGGGGAGGGGGTTAGAGTAGAAGGCACTCAGCAGCTGATACTGGCCATCTCTAAAAATAGAGGATAGACAGAACTGTCCGCCACTACCAAATCAGTTGTAGTATAAAGTTCATGAAGAGCAGTTGGAAAATCCTGGTCTAACTTGGATATTGTGAGTTGGAGAGTTCCTTCAAATCTTCAGGATGCCCAAGATTGTGAGACCGGATGACTGGTAAACTAAAATAAAATAAAAAAAAAATTTGTAGTTTTTTTTTTGTTCCTAAGTGCCAGAGAACAGACTTGTTAATATGATTTGCTGTTATTTGAATGCCTTTATATATCTTCTGTTGTTGATATCATGTGATCTAATGGAACATAATGATTACAGCACTTTCACCATGTTCCATTTCCTCGTTTATCTACAGTCAGCCAGCTAGAGTGCTATGGTTTGACCGAAAGAAGTATGTCACAGTTAACTTTGTAGTACAAAACTGCAGAGACCTTCAGGTGGACATACAGGAAAACAAGATGATTTTAAGGTGGGGTTTTCTTTTTTAACCAATGACCCAATTTTTATTTTATGGAATATCAAGTGATTAATTACATTGTGGATAATATGAACATCGGCGTGAATGAATTATATTGCATTATTTACATTCTGTGAAACATGGTGATTTTATCATTGTGTCCTGGCAGGTGCAAGACAGAGGATGACATAAATATCTACAATGAGATTTACTTTTATGACCGGATCCACATTCATGTAAGTGTTTTCTCTCTTTCTGGCTGTAGACTCCCTTTGTTCCAGCTTCCTGTACCGTGGTCAGCTGAATATAATAATGATACTTTATAGGTCCTCATGGGGAAATTGCCTTTTTGCCTGCCCCATCTACACCCCATGAAACACAGAGAGATATACAAGTGAGGGGGGGCTTGGGGGTCATGGTGCTGGGCCAGCCAGTACACAGTGCCCCAAAGGTAATTGGGGGTTAAGGCCTCTGCCCAGGGGCCTAGTGGGGGCATCAGCCCGTTGGCCTTGTGACTTGAACTGGTGACCCAATCACCAGTACATAGTCCTAACTGGCTGAGCCACACCAGCTCCCCTCCAAAAATCACACAACCCCCAATCTGAAAGGTTACATTATACCTTGCCTCAAAAAGGACTCTAGGGAAACACGACATGACCGCACTGTCCATGTCCTCCTGAGGAAAGTAAAGGAGAATGTTGCCTGGCCTCGCTTAACCAAAGACCCTACCAAGGTAAGGATCAACTCATAACATCAGTGGTTGTTTTTTTACACGTAGTATTATATATGAGATATCTTAGTGCATGTCTGTCGCATGTTTGGATTTTACCTTTTCTCAGTTTTTCCACAACCTGGAACACGACCAGGACTGGCCATTATTGCTTGATTTGTTGAGTTTATGTTGTAATTGCTCTTTCTAATTATTAAGGCTTGAGCCACCTATCACTGGATCATAGGGGTTATATACAGTATGCAATAGGAGTTATATACATAGGGGTTATATACAGTATGCAATAATGGATAGCCATCCATTCATCTTCAAAAAATGTTTATCTAATACAGGTTAACAGGGAGCCAGGAAGTGCAAAGCGTGAGACAGGAACCACTCGAGATAGGCAACCAGGCCTTCATACAGCACACACACTCACAAACATAATCACACAAGGGGTTATCAGAGTACATGGAAACCCATGCAAATCCAGGAAAAAACATGTAAGCTAGGGGTGGGGACCAAAGCCGTAACCACAGCGAGATTAGATTACAGTGCCACCCACGGAGCCACTGTAATGATGCATTAAGAAATCCCTTTCAAGTGCTTTTTTCTGATAATCTGTGTTCACATGCAGCCCAGCTGGCTTTCAGTGGACTTTGACAACTGGAGAGACTGGGAGCATGAAGAAGAGGAGGGAATGGAGGAGTATGGGAATTACGTGGATGTAAGTGCCACAGAAATCATCCTGGTTTACAAAGGCTGAACTGACCTGCGACGGAACAAGTTCACGTCAGAGTTTCAGAAAAGACACCTTTTTAAAATGTTTGGGCAACAAAGCACTATAGCGGTTAAGGAACTGGTCTTGTGACCAAATAGAAAAGACCGTGCTTTAAGACCGGCCCTTGAAATGGAGTGTAAGCTATGTAAGCTGCTATGGATAAAAACGCTCTTTTTCCTCTTAGATGCTGAGAGAGATGAGCAAAAAGACAGAAATACCCGGGATGGACGACCTCGATGATTTGGATGTCAGTATTTATTCTTTTTTCCCCAGCTGCTATAAACAGCAGTCATGTAATACTGTTGGTACCAAACAAGTCTTTTTGGTTGGTTAACTTTAAGTTTTGTTAATGTACCCATATGAAATGTATTCATAATACAAATAATATGCTTCATCTTCTTTATTACAGGATGATTAAGGTTGTATGAAGTATTCCAGGTAATGAACACTAGGCTTTACATCTCATATTATTTGCATGAAATTTGTACAACTAGTGAGGCTGCCTGCGGGTATAACAAATGTAAGCAATTAGCAGCTGATGGGGTAAGTCTCACATTGTGCCTCATAAGAGTACCGGTATACCTTATTCTGATCTCAGACCTTTCCCAGTGGGTTGCTGCAGCCTTGTCCTTTGATTTTGCAATGCCTTGGGGACTGACATCATATGACATTGTACACATACTCAGATCCCATAAAATAGCCTAAAGTGAGTGCGGTTTTGTTCTAGATTTTCACCTGGTCTGATGTGTGATGACAAACCGATTCAACAAGGACAGGAAGTAGAGAAGATGAAGGGACTCTTGCTCTGTTGTTATGGACTTCCTGCTGCTGTGTGTACAGTCAAAGCCTGCTATTTACCAGTACTCATAAGATCAGAGGCGACCCCTTAGTATATAATGTTACAAGCTGACAATACACATCTGGAAACAAGGACAATGAGCTTCCGCCTTATACCTGAAGAATCTTTACTTTTGTGGTCACTTTTCTAGATAGCTGATTAATTCACATTCAGTTTGACCAAGAAAATTTCACTGGTGAGGAAAATGTGGCCTTTACACAAGAGACATTTCTTAAAGATTAAAGTTTTCTCCCTTGGACTCAAATGTGCAAGTTAAATGTTTAGCGATGCTTTAAACCAAATGTGGTTGTACGACCTGCACTGGTGGAATGTATTTGGCTTGTTTCCCTTGTGAAGAGACAGGAGGGGGAGATTAGCAAGAACAGGTACACTGACCTCTTATCCTAGAAGACATGCCAGGTGCCCTCAGCTTATCTTATTGCCAGAAAAGTGAAAGTATTTGCTGATTGTTAATTCTTCTGCAATGTGACCAATGATGTGTAACGTGAACACCTGGCATGAATTTCAGTGGAGCGTACAACCTCCCGTGGGAGCACCAGTTGAAGGTGTTGCAGATGGTTGGTGCAGAAAAATCCCCAATGCTCAGCTTTTGGAGAAAATTAACAAGACTGACAATGACAATCATTTCACAGTTTGCATGCTCCTGTAAATCAAGTTGAATGTACAATGACAAATGTTATTTTTTTTTATTATTATTAAAATTGTAGTTAAAAGCCTTTTTCTGACTTCAGTGTATAATTCATGCAAAAAGTGGAGTGGAATGATTCCAAAGACCCCTGAGTGACAAGGGCCGTAAAAAATGTGGGGCATAGTTGGATTTGTTTAGGTTGGGGGCTATCATGAAGCAGTTTGGCGCCCCTGTGTGGCTGTAATAGAACAGCACTTTCAGCGTTTACATTAACATCAGCATTCTAGTAAGAGAACATTGGTTGCCCAGGCTCATAACAGCAGAGATCTAACTTACATCCTTATTCAAAAGATATAGACGTGACAATATTATGCTTTATACCGATCATTCTCCATGTATATTTATTGTACCCGGGCTTTCAGTTGCATGCCTCCTTATCCTGGCAATGCGATCTTTTGTTCCGCGAAGTACATGATTGTGCCTTTTTTGTCCCATATCGCTTTCTGTAGGTTTCTGTACTGGAGAGAGCCGGGTGATAGATTATAATATTGGGGTTTTGAAATCAAATACAAATATGGCATTTCAGTGCCAGAGGGACTGCTACATGCGAGAGGTAGGATACAATCAACAAACAAGCATGTTCATGTCAATTTAAGATGAAAATTTGCATCGCAAATTCGCCATTAACCAGGAACCCGAAAGAAGCACAGCAGATTGAATTGGATAGTGTCATTTAATGGGTTTTTTTTCATTGGGTATGTTATACCCATAATTTGTGCTTGCACTTATGCTTTCATGTTCTTGTGGTAGAAGTAATTTCATATTTATCGAAGTTTAAGCCATGTGCTCAGTTACCATTACCAGCTGTCCGGGAAAATCAAGTGGACAGGATCATTGCAGCTGCAGTCGCTGTTTTAATGAGTTAGGATACTGTGTTACTGAGCGTTAATGCGCCCGGACACCTTCATTACCGATGGTTAATATGATTGCGCTGGACACTTTAATGACTGCCTCCTGAAAACGTGACTACTGAATCCTCTGCTGTGTCGGACGCACACATATTGTACAATATCTGCTTTCTGCATCTGTCTGCCAGGATTTTTCTTAGTTACCTATAGTTACCACAGGTGGAACATGACATAGGTATGGCTGAATAAAAAGGGGAAACAATGCTGTACCCACGCTAGACGTTGAAATTAAACAAAATGCACACCGTGCATGTTTCATTGTACATAACAGCAAACTGACACTTAACTTACAGACCCTTTCTGTTTCAGTTTGTCACCACAGTGGTGTCCTGCTCTCCTTCTGAAGTGAAACTGGAAAACAATGGGAAGAAGGAGAAGGTGAAGGGTTTTAATGTTTTACTCAAAGACACGATTCTGTTTCCCGAGGGTGGTGGTCAGGTAAGTCGTGATGTTTCACATGCAGCGGCTCAAAATCTGTCACGCAATTGATGGGGTGAAATGGCTAATGTAGGTATCCATCCATTTGTCATTTGGACATTGCAACCTTGGAGTAGTAGGTTTCAGGGGTACTGGAGCCTATAGCATGAAGCATAGGGCAGGAACCAAGGCAGGGGAGCATGATAAATAGACTGAGTTTATTGTCATTCGCACAGGTACAGGACAGTACAAGTAAACTGTAATTCCTGTGCACGCCTCACAGAGGTGCACGTGACCCACTGGGGTTTTGTAGGAGACACTTAGAATTATTGGCCATAACACTCTGAATTATGAATTACTGGATATTCAAACTATGTGCCAGGACCACCCAATTTCTGTCCTGGAGGGCCAGAATCCTACTGTTTGCAGATCTCCCTTTCGAAAGACATCTTCTTTGGCTAATTACCAGGTTTAGTAGGTGTGTTTACTGTTGGATTCTGGCCCTCCGGGGCCATAATTGGGCACCCCCGCTATAGGCAGTTTAAGGGCACTAATATATCTTAGTACAAATCTGTGTGCTGTTGGCGGAAACCCATGTGATATGGGGAGAACATGCAAGCTGCAAATGCAGAGAGCGGTAGCCAGCCATCGAACCATTAGGGGCAAGTCTTTGTCCTGCTGTCTCAGTTATGAAGGAAGATCATGAGCTCCAGGCTACTTTTGAAAATTGGGGTTGTAAGTCTCTGGCGGTCACGGCTTTGTGAGATGTGGCTCATGTTATGGAGAGGTCCTGATACTCTGTCCTGCACGCTGCAGCCAGATGACCGGGGGACCATTGCGGATGTGCCTGTCCTGAGAGTGACAAGGCAGGGAACGCAGGCTGTGCATTTTGTGGACTCTCCGCTAGAGGTGGGATCAGAAGTCCAGCTGAAAGTGGACTGGGATCGCAGGTTTGATCACATGCAGCAACATTCTGGTAAGGCTAGTAAGACTGGTAAGATTCTGGTTATTAAAGTTATAAGTAGTTTTCTGTAGGCATTGTTTTTCTAATGTGAGTAAACTTTTTTTTTGTTTTGTACTCAATATACAGTCAAAGTAAAAGGTTTGTGAACCCCTTGGAATTTTCTATATTTATGTCTAATTCCCATATAAAACATGGTCGTATCTTCATGTAAGTCACAATAATGATCAAACACAGTCTGCTACAATTAAAGAATTTTTGACCATATTGAATAAATCATTCAAACTGTGAAACTGAAGGCATTGCAGTCAGAATTTAGCACACCTGGAGTCCATTTAATGAAACGAGGTCAGAGGTGTGGCCTAGAATTACCTTGATTGATAAAAAAAGTTTTGAGTTTGAGCTTTTTACAAGAAGCATATCCAGATGGGAATCATGCCTCGCACAAAAGAGTTGTCTGAAGAGCTACAATTAAGAATTGTTAGTTTACATGAGGCTGGAAAGGGTTACAAAGTCATCTCAAAGATTTTAGATATTCATCAGTCTACTGTTAGGCAAGTTGTCTCTAAATGGAGACAATTTGGTCCAACCATCCATCCATTTCCTAGCGCTTTTTCGGGGTCGGGTCGCGGGGGCAGCAGCCTAAGTAGGGAAACCCAGACTTCAGTGTGCAGTGTGAGCTGGGCAGTGGCTGAAGACCGAGACAATTTGGTATTGTGGCTATTCTGCCTAGAAGTGAGCGTCCTGCTAAGGTGACCCCAGGAGCACAACGCAAAGTCAGCAATGAGGTAAAGAACCCTAGAGTGACAGCAAAGGGTTGGAGAAGTCATTAGAACTGGCTAACATCTCTGTTCATGATTCAACAATACGTACAACATTGAACAAGAAATGAGTCCATGGCAGGACTCCAAGAAGGAAGCCACAGCTGTCAAAAAAGAACATTGCTGCACTCCTGAAGTTTGTGAAAGAGCACTTGGACACTCCACTATGGTACTAGGAAAATGTTGTGTGCAGTGATGAAACCAAAATTGGGAGGAACAAGCTGCAATTCATTTGGCTCAAGAAGGGCACTGCACATCAACATCAAAACATCATCCCTAGAGTAAAGTATGGTGGAGGGAACATCAGGATTTGGGCCTGCTTTGCAGCATCAGGATATGGACAGCTTGCTGTCATTTCAGAAGAACAAAATCCGCCTTTTGGAGTGGCCCAGTCAGAACCCAGATCTCAGTCCTATCAGGATGCTGTGGAATGACTTGAGGAGAGCCATACACTGAAGACAACCAAAGAATATGGTAGAGTTAAGGCAGTTCTACAGGGAAGAATGGGATAAAACTCCCCCACACAATGTGCAGGTCCGATCTGCAGTTACAGGAAGCGCCTGGATGAAGTCATTGATCCCAAAGGAGGATCAATCAGTTCAAGTCCAAAGGTTCACTTACTTTTTACACTACCACTGTGAGCGTTGGATGCGTTTGTATAATAAAGATATGAAAGAGTAGATTTTTTTTGTATGTTTCTGGCTTAAGCTCATTGTGTATATCATATCTGGCTTTCTGCATGAATTGTTCATAAAAAGAATTCTGAAGGGTTCACAATTTTACTTTGTATATTAAATTTTACTGTAACCACTGATGTTCAAATTGACAGATGTTACTTCATCTGTTTCGAATGTATAAACTGTAAATGTAATCCATTTTTGTGGCCCATTTATAACATTTACATCTGTTTGTTAGTAGGGTAAGATTCTTAAATAGTTACTTTGTTGACTCCCAGGTCAGCATTTAATCACAGCCTTGGCTGACACTATGTTTAATTACAAGACCACCTCCTGGTAAGCAGTTTCTTTTTTTTTTTTATAGCAACGATGGTTTCATATAAAACAACGGTTTTAATCATTCATATGACCAACCAGAATTCAATAATGCACAAAAAATGCATGTGATAAATAGATGTCTGGGAGGCTAATGTATTAATGTTTGGGAGAACATGCAATCCGTAATCTTTGATTATGACTTTCTAGGGAAATGCCGACAGGCGTGTGTTTTTCATGGATCTGTTCACAGGGAACTTGGGCGCCAGCGCAGCACTATTGAGCTTGACACGAGCACAGTAAAGCCTGGGGAGATGGAGGCCCTGGAGAGGGCCGTGAATGAGAAGATCCGGCACCATGTGCCCGTCACAGTCAAACTGCTCTCACTAGATGACCCGGCAATGGAGCAGGTTGCATGTCAAACTTGCTGAAACTTCTATTTCCCCTTCTTACGAAACAGACACAACAGTCATGTGTCACTTAACAATGGAGATACGTTCTGAGAAATTTGTTAGGCGATTTTGTCATTGTGCAAACATCATAGAGTGCTTGCACATATCTAGATGGTATACCCTGCTACTCACCTAGGCTATATGGTATAGTCAAAATAACAATAAGAAGTACAGTTATAGTAAATACATATACCAATATCTTAGTTGTTTATTATCAAGTATGTACATGAACATAATTACAGTGGCAAGAAAAGGTATGAGTATGTGAACCTTTTGGGGTTTCATGGTTTTCTGCTTTAATTTGTCATAACATGTGATCTTCATCTAAGTCAAGGGTACTGAAAAAAATAATGTGAGTATAATAATAACACAAAAAACGGATCATTTATGTCTTTATTGAGAACAAAAAAAAAATAAAATAAAATAAAACTCATTGTGCTAGTGGAAAAAGTGAGTGAGCCCTTGGAATTAATAACTGGTTGATTCCAAATCCAGGCCTTGTTTTAGTTCTTCCAGGTAGTTTGTTTAATAATTACGGATTCTGATTGGCTGGAGGCTTCACACCTGGAAAATCAGCAGGGCTCAGCCCTTGAGGATCGTGATTTGAATAGCTCTGTTCTATAGCATCTCTATTGGGTTGAGGTCTGGGCTCTGACTCTCACTCCAAAAGGTGGATTTTGTTTTTCTGAAGCCATTCTATTGTGGACTTGTCTGGTGTTTTTGGTCATTATCCTGTCGCATCATTGTACAGAGTTTCAGCTGACGTACAGACATTCTCACATTACCCTGAAGAATCTTTTGATGCACTTCAGAATTCATCTTCCCCTCAATGATTGCAATGACTGGCCTGGCCCTGATGCAGCAAAGCAGGCCCAAATCCACCATACTTTACGTTTGGGATGATGTCGTGATGGTGTGCATAGATAGACGCCCGTTTTGTTCACTGTTTTACGTACTGTAGACTCATGAACTCAGATGTTAACCAGTTCCAATGACGCCTTCAAATCTTTGGCTGTCACTCGCGGTTAATTCTTTACCTCAATGATAAGTCCTTGTTGTGCTACTGGGGTCATTTTGACTGGGCGCCCACTTCTTGGTAGAGTAGCCACAGTCACAAATGGCGCTTTTCCACTGCATAGTACGGCACGACACGGTTCAGTTCAGCTCACTTTTGGGGGGTTTTCCACTGG
>JAODKM010000088.1:25721784-25735228 GCA_026780845.1 Petrocephalus sullivani | reverse complement strand
CATGAGGAACACATTACATAATGTGCTGTTGTATTGTTTTCAATGTAATACAAGTCAAAGTAAATTTAGAAATCACTCCTTTCTTTTTTATTTGTGTTTTCCATACTGTCCCAACTTTTTCTGATTTGGGGTTGTATGTCTCTGTCTTCAGTTACTAGCTTAAATGTGAGCCATTTCCCTCTGATGAAGCGAAGGGGTCCTATTCTGAAATTAAATTGATTCCTAGGGTGAAAGTCCCTCAGTGGTGTAGAGAAGCGCTGTTGTGGAAAACATCTTGGTCACCTACCGTTAGGTCACATTTATATAGATCAGCAGAGTTGGACTGTCAGAGAGTCTGTGGCAAACAAACACATGTGGTGTCCTTGTATAAAGTCCACCAGGGAGAGACTGGAGAGCAGAGATGGGAATGCAGACAGGCACACAGTCTAGTCCCACTCTAAAGTCTAAACTCCCAGTTTCAATCCCAATCTCCACGTCTAGACTCCAGGAGCATATTCGAGATCATGGACTTTCTGCACAGCGTAGGGGTGGACCTGGCGCTCTACCTCCAAACAAACTACCGGAATTATGAGAGCGTGTTCCACCTGGCTTCTTCACTGGCAGACCTGCACACGCCCATTTTTATCTTCTTTCCTGTGTGGTTCCACTTACGTCAGAAAGTGGGCATCAATCTGATATGGGTAGCCGTGGTCGGGGACTGGCTTAACCTGGTCTTCAAATGGTAAGGGAAGTAAGCCGGAGGTACCGCGTCCCAGTGTTCCCAGTACTTGCAGTACTTCTGTGATCTGTTGTTTATGTTTCATTTTGCAGAAATTTTGCGTGGGCTTGCTGAGTCACACATTAAAATAAATGCAGGATCAGTAGGTAAAGAGAGAGACGTAAGCTTGTATGGCAACTCAGTGAGTAGTTCCAGGAGTCTCAAACATTTTGAATCGTGTTACATGCTTTAGACATGTTATGTACAATGTTTATTTAGTGTTATATCTGCATTTTGTCATGCATATGTTTGGATGGCATCTAAAATGTGTACACAATACATGGCTGGTACCTTTTTGTGTCAGTATTTTCACAGAGCCCACTATATTTTGTCTGCAATAGGGTTCTGTTTGGGGAGAGGCCGTACTGGTGGGTCCATGAGACCCAGTTCTATGGTTCTGCACCACCTCCTGTCCTGCAGCAATTCCCCATTACCTGTGAGACTGGACCAGGTACTTCAGCAGCCACTTTTAATGGTTCCAGCTTTGATGACCACTCCAAAAAATACCTGATTATTCCAACCTTTGCTCCTGCCCTTTTAGTCCTCCTGACTACTTTGGTAGGAATCCAGTCTAACCTAAAAAGGAATTGTGAGTTCTTCCCTCCCTTCCCCCATAGCCTCCTGAGTAGGCTCCGTTTAAAGCATTTCCTTTGATTATCACTGCTACACACAGGGAAGGATGGTTTTAAATAGCAGGATGTATTTAAGCAGAGGTTGCTGGTTTCCACAGGAAGCCCTTCTGGGCATGCCATGGGCTTGGCAGGCGTGTGGCATGTCATGGTGACGGCTGTGCTGGCAGCAAATGCAGAAAGGAAGCAGTCTACTCTTTTCCGCTGGTGAGTCAGTGTGATGGAGGCGATGTAGTAGGGCTGTGAATCTATTTAAAAAAATAATAATTAAATCGAACAGTTTTTTTGTGATTAATTGTGGTTAATCGCATCTAGCATTTAAACCTACAATCACACATATTTACGCATCAAATCCCTAAATTAATGTGGAATTAAGACAAAAGGGAGATTGGTCATTCTAGCAACTCATTACCGTAACATAACAATGTTCTATATTTTTTTTTATTAGTTTGAAGACAGACTCAAACTATACAACTTCATTGTTCAATCTATCAGTTTTGCCTCTGGGCTGCTTAATCAGTATTGTTATACTACCATTTATTTCCCTTAGAAATAGAAGTACCTCATCAATCAAGGGCAAGAATTAACTAACAAAAAAACTGAGCAGAAATATACATCGTTTTATAGAAATTGATTGTTTGTTATAGTTTACATGCAATTAAGTTGAAAGTAGTTAAGTAGTTTTGTGTCTTTTGATTTTTAGCTACCAGTTTGTAGAAAATGATTTTAAAATATAATCAAAACAAAATAACAAATGACATAATTTTTTTTAATTACATTTTTTTTAAGTTTAGGTAATGTCAATTACGCCACACAAAAAACAAATACTGTTTTTGTATTGTAATGCTGTATTCCATTGTATCTTTTTAAAAAGAATCGTATTTGTGAAAATTAGCCATTTTTTCTACGAGCTTAAACTTAGGATGCGCATATTTTTCATGTCCAAGAAAAATACCACTTGCAAGCAATTAAGTACAAGCTGATTTTCATTGCATTGAAACAGTCTAGATGCACAGATGGCAATAAGACAAGAGAGGGCATCGTATTATAAGCAGGGATGCTAAACGATTCTTTTGTTTAATTGCACTCATTGGCGATCAGAGCATATGAGCGGAGCGGTGAAAATATCCGCTCCTCGGACACGAGGCTGTTGGCTCCGCCCGCTCCTCCGCTGTAATTCGCACTAATCCTCTCCGCTCAATACCGCTCCTCGCCCCACTAAAATGTCCCCTTGCTCGAGTCAAATGGCTCCAATTTAAAAGAGGGAAGAATAATCTACATGCCTAACAACGGTCACCTTAAACCTTTGTCAAATATTTTGCGAACTCCATCTCGGTCAATTTGTGTGACAGTCTTGATAGTTGTACAGATGAATTTTGGGTAGATTTGGGCACGCCTCGGATTCGTGGTATGAGCGGTATCGGAGTGAAATTGGACCGAGACAGAGCGACCGCTCCAGCCTTAAAAAAACCGCTCCGCGCTCTGACCAAATTCCGCGCGCTCCGCTCCTCGCTCGCGCTCAGCTCCGCTTCGCTCACATGCTCTGTTTGCGATTAATGGCATTTACCACATATGCATATAATCGCGGGGACTCAGTATTCGCATTGACATACTATTTGGCCGCGTGATCAATCTAAAATGCAAATCCTGTTTGGCAAATGGCTCTAAAAACAGAAGCCTGACAACCACTGAAAGTATAACATCAAATATCTTAAATTTTTAAGGCATAGGGCTTCAATAAAATAAAACAAATGCTGCAAATCTTTATCCTATATATGCCTCTGTCTGACAATTTTTTTTATTGAAATGACGTTAGCTTCCCCGTGATTTTAGCTCTGAATTCTGGCATTCTGTGCAAGGCCATGAGCTAAACTTCCGTATTGTCTACAACAGGGAACAGTATTATAGGTATTACAGGTCCTTAAAATATTTGCTCATACTATTCTCTCATTGGATATCAAAATACTGCATGTGTTAATGCAATCAAAGAACTAATAATATGTAACAAGTTTGAAATGACATTGTGCAATAACATTAAATTTCCCAGGCCTACTACATATGGTGTTGTAATTAACCCACCCCCCCCCCCCCCCAGGGTCGTACGCCTGGGGGTCTGGATGGTGCTGGGTATAGTCATCCTCCTTGTGTGCATGTCCCGTGTATATGTGGCCGCCCACTTCCCACATCAGGTCATCAGTGGGGTCATTGCAGGTGAGTCAGAGCCAATGAGGGGCCCTTCCAGGGACCCATGTACATTTTAGCTTCCTCAGTTATCTTCATTTTCTTTTACTAATCACCAGTTATGAACATGCTTATCCTAATGTGTGAAACCATGTCAAACCCAAGACTGGCTACATCAGAATCGGCCATTATACTCATGTCATAGCTTTGCTTTGATTTGTTTTCAAAGGATCCCTAAATGACTGAGAAACAATGAGGCTTTTCGTCTTTCAATGACAGGTATGATTGTGGCTGAGGTTTTCAACCGAGCGCAGTGGATCTACAGTGCCAGTCTGAAGAAGTACCTGTACATCACCCTCTTTCTGCTTACCTTCGCCGTGGGTTTCTACGTGCTGCTGAAGGCACTGGGTGTCGACCTGCTCTGGACTCTGGATAAAGCAAAGAGGTGGTGCATCCAGCCTGAATGGGTCCACATGGACACCACGCCCTTTGCCAGCCTTATGCGGAATATGGGCACCCTGTTTGGCCTCGGTTTGGGCCTGCACTCTCCACTGTGCAAAAACAGTAAGAAGAACAAGAGCGCCTCCTTCAGGCTGGGCTGTATCATCTCCTCACTGCTGCTTTTGCAGCTGCTGGATGCAGTTAGCCTGGCTTCTAAGAGTAGTTTCTTGTTCTACCTGTTTTCCTTTTTTAAGAGTGCTGCCGCCCCTTTCATTACTGCTGCTCTGGTGCCAGGCTGCCTCTCTGTCCTCTTCCTAAGCAAAAAAGTTCAGAAGAACTTATGACAATGAAGAAGTGAGCATGTTAGTTCTCAGGCGAATTGGGGAGGCTAGCTTTCAATAATAAAAATCTCAGTCTGCTGTCACTGAGAATGAGGTAGTCTTTGCACGTGGGTTCTTTTCTCAAGATTGTCCAGACAAAAACTCTAAGAGGTCAATGATGGTTGAGGTCTGAGTGCCTTTAGCTGCTCTTCTATGTACTAAGTTAATCTTAGAGTTGCTAGTGCTGAATGTTTCAGAACATTTTGGGAAAGACAGAATTAAAGTCATGGTATTTAATAGATACTGGGAGGTCCTTTGACAAGCTTTTAGCGTGAGCTCAGTTTGTTTGCATGTTGGTAGCATGTCTCCCCTGTAACATGCTGAAGTCATGCCTGCAGGGTTTTGATTCTCTTAAATAACCCACCATGAGCAACTGTGATTTCACTGTACCTGTTTAAAGGTCCCTCATAACTGGAACAGACGGAAGAATACATTTTAATTTAAATCATTGTATACTCTTAAAAGGTTGAAAGATTATTTCACATATCAAAAATAAATAAATCTTGACTGTTTATAAATAAGACCTCATAATATGGTAATGCTTTGTTCTTATACATGGTTGTGTCATGAAATACTGGTTAAATATGATTTGCTGGTCCAGTTAAAATGGCTTGGAGTAGTCACACAATAAAATATGTGATGCTTTAGATTTGCTGGTGCTATGCTGAAACTGTGGCAACTAACTAGAAGTGGCATGATTTTGGTGCACCTTACTTAAGAAGTACACCCTGTGAAGGAATGTCCATCGACATGTTGTAAGTCTGCCAAAAATGGCACAAAAGTTCCTTTTAGATCCAGTTGTCCTCTTTGCTTTCACTCTGGTTGATAGCATCTGTTCACGTGAAGTGCATGATTTGTTCCCTGACAGCCCAGGGCAAAAGTTATTTTGCTGACCTCTGAGCTGAGGGAGTAGACTGTATGTTCTGTACTTGGAGGTGAGGGTGGACTGCTGTGCGCCGTACGTCACATGACTCCAAGTAACGCGTCAAATTCCACCTCCGTAGTGTCCATATCTAAAAATGCGTTAGGTAGAGAAATCTCAAAAGCAATCGAATGCAAACGACGTGCAAAGCAAGCGGGGCTGATAAGTAGAGGTGCTGAGCAGTTACAGTGAAGCCAGAGGTCGAGCTTGGTGCAGCAAGTGACCTACATGAGCACATGAAAGCAAGACAATGCGAAGGCAAACAGAATCACAACCTTTATCTCTGAACCTTGCATTAACAGCGTTACTGGGGGAATTATCAAGGAGCCTGCGGTAATAAACATGTCATTGTAATAAACAATTTAGCTGGATCATATTATAAGCAGTTCATTCATAACTGCAGATCTACTTATCTTGGGAAATTCAAAGCATGAGGCATGAGACTGGAAACACACTGATGCGCACGGTGACACACTACAAGCAGCTTAGACCAATTCACATCAACCATGTTTTTGGACACCAGGAGGAAATCATGTTGCATGCTCAAAGTGGGAGGGAGAGACATGGCTTAAACTGAGGCTGCAGTGTTAACCTGTGACCTAGATTTTAAATATTGTATAGGTAGTAGGTAATGTGGTAATGTGGGATGTCAGTTAATTTCAGAAGGGACTCTGTGGCCTAACGGATACAGCATCAACCTCCGCAGGTTATGCATGTTATTATTCATGAATGTTCCCATGGGAACAATAAAATGTGATTAGTGTTAGGTGATCCAGAAGCTGGACTTTCTCAAATCCATCCAACCAGTGTCTTTAGGTCCACGAAATAGTTATTTAATAATGAATCAAGGACATTTCTGTTCAATACTGTTGGAGAATCATAAAGTGAAAGACTTTGATGTCAGTTGTAAGCTGTGCTAGACAACTCGATCTGGAGGTTTGCACCGCAGCTTTCCACCGCATTTCCTTATATTTTCACTTAATTGCCCTCTTTACATCATAACAATGGAAGCAAGTGGCTAAAATACTTCTCCATAATGTTAGATGCTGCCTCTTCTAATAAAGCTGATTTCATAGGTTCCTCTCATATCATAATTACATGCATTTGAACTGTTGCTACTCCCTCAAGTGTTGAAAATGTTTTGTGAAACTGCAGTGGAAAACATAAAAGTGCTTGTTTTAGACATGTAATAAGGAATTCAGACACTGCTGCATGAATTGGCCTCCGTAAGAAGTATACTTCTGAAATACATTTTAATATGATGCAAAGAATAGTGATTTTTTTTCCTGGAATTTTTCCAACTCCCCCCCACCCCCCAATGTTTTCCTAGTTTGAGTTTTTTTGTTCCCAGAAACTTTCAAGGCTGGTACTGAGCTGATGACGAAAAGCAGGCGTTACATATTAATCTGCTGGTCTTGCTTTTCCCCCTGGGTTCTTGTTTTTTTCAGGTTCTGTCCTATCTACACTTCAGTGGCATAGTCACAAACAGGGCGGATTGACAGGGCAATATCGCTAAAGAATATTTTTTGCCCCAATATCGAAGGCAACGGCAGACTAAGAAATTAAGAAATTTAAGAAACAATCCTTCCTGAGGCAGTACCACAAGGACAGCAAAATAAAATTTACAAATCTAGACACCACAAAGGGAAGAATTGTTCAAAATGCTGTAGACACAACTGCCAATTCTGAACTGCATTCTAGATTTGTACAGATATTTTCACTTTGATAATATTGTTCTGAACTATACTCCCCAACGTAATTTTCTACCCGTCACAAAAACAACACAATTAATATTCACTATACTATGAACAATAACAATATCATACAGCATTCCTTCAAAATGCAATAAACATCCAGTGTAACTTCGGGATGTTTATCTCATCATCTTGACTGTTGTACTTCCTTAGCTATTATGTTTGTGAGAAGCAAACAATGGGCAGCAGTCATGATCCTTTGTATTTTTCCCGTGGGTGCAAAGCTTAACATGTTTACAGATCCAGGTCAGGGGACCAAGTACCCTGCTGAAAAGATTCAACCAACCCCAGACGCAGATGTGGGTTGTCATGGTGATATCGCATACATGAGTGAAACCCAGCCTCTGTACCGATGGTCTGCTCAGCAGATTGTAATTTCCATTGGAGAAGTATTAACAAAGGTCTACCTTACTATCTTTTTATATTACATTATACTACGTGCACGGCATGATTGTGGGGGGGTTAAAGGTTCACTCCTATATATATATATATATAAAAATTAGTTCTTAAAGCCGCACTTTCTGATGATTTAGTGGTAGTCTCATTAACTTCTTGCTAGGTTGGAAGGTGCCGTGTCTCTCTTACTTCTGTCTCTCTTACTTCTTGCTTCAGTACTGCTTACAGCTGTAACTGTGCTTTCATTCGGAAGCTCAGCTTCACCGCGCTTATTCTTTGACAACTCCGTGACGGCGCATACGTTTTTGAAGTGCCTCACTGTTACGTCGCAACGCTAAACAAAATAAACGCAGCCCTCGCATGTTTGCACCCCGAGCGTGATGCCTGGTCCCGTACCCCGGTGCAGCCCCTCCTGTAATCTGACGCCTGTGTTGTTTTCACTTCGCTTTCTGCTGATGCAGTTGTTTTTCCTCAGCGCTTCCGAAAATCCTCCCTGACACAAAGCCGTCACCCCTTCCTCACGTCTCAGAATTCTGGTTCCTAACCTGCTCCTGCACAGATCATACACAGATTGTATAGTATTTGCAAAAAAATTATAAATGACATACTTCCAAAATCCATCGTTACAAACATCTCAGTTGATTACATCCCAGTATCTTCCCTCTTATATCCTTGCCTTTAACCTTCAGCAGCCGTTCAGCAACAGAGATAAAACTTTATCACATGTAACCAGAACGCTGGTGTCCCAGTCTAATAACTGCCTGTAGGTGTTTCAGAAGGCAGCACTAGTTACTGAATCTAGAATTATCGGCGAATTATCTCGAATCTCCATGACAGTTGAAAGCGGATGGTGCGAATTATCTCGAATCTCCATGACGCTTTCCATTTGAAAGCGGATGGTGTATATGGGCACCTGTCACGGATTCAGAGTTAAATTCCGCATAAGGTAAAAGTGTATTTGTGAAGTAATAATTAATTTGCTAAGAGATACAGTATAATGTCTCAGTGCTAACAAGCTGCCTGTTTAAGATTTTTTTCATAATTTTAAATCACTAAAATCACTTCATAAAAATGTGTTTATGTATTAGTATTAGTATTGTATTAGTAATACGTAATAAAGCTAATAAAACATTTTTCAAAAATGTAAAAAAAAAAAAAACCCAACAAAATACACCAAGTGAACAAACAAACAAAAGCGTAAGTGAGTTTTTCTCTGGGTAGCCTGTGTGTGTAATCAGCTGCATTTTTTTTTTGACAAAACCTTTGTCAACCTGCAACAGGACTTCACTCCTCAAATTTCAAGGACCCGTCAAAGCCGCTATACGTAAAAGGAGGCACAGTGGGGGTACACATTTCCTGATCAAAGCAGGCCATCCTGTTGGTCTCGCAGCTCTGCCCCGCTTTTGCTGAGATGTACACCGCGTCCGGAGAATTGACAGATGGATCTTCGTCAAAGTAGTTATGGGGTCTTAAAATGACCCCGCCTCCATTGCCAACGGTTACAGTGTTGGGTATATCTTCTGCATGAGGGATATGTAAGAAGCCAGTGGTAACCCAGGCAACCAGGTCCTGAAAAACAATAAAATCAAACCGTCACTCATCATTCCATAAATGCTTATCCACTACTAGAGAGGCAGGAAGAGGAGCCTTTCCCAAGAAACACACAGCAGTAGTAGGGGATGGGATGCCAGTCAATGAAATTAATATCACTCTGAATGCCAGCATCAAGTAAGCAATGTAATAATAAACAAAGCTACTATATTATGGAACTATAAAACTAATAAAATGAGCAGAAAATAACCATTGGACATGGCCCAGTAAGCACCACCTACAGCCCTGCTTTCAGGTTGTATACACAATCCCAGAATCCACCTGCCCCCAGAACAACCCAATCAGAAGTTCAAAAATGTCTGACCTGCTGGACAATGTTCTCATTATCTTCAATGAATTTGCTGAAGTCCACAGCTGGGGACCACATGTCATTTTGGCTGTAAAGGCTGCTGCTGGTGAACTCCTCTTCTTTGTACTTTGTAATGGCCACTTTGTACCTAAGCAGGGAACACAACACAGGTCATGAGAAAACTGCCAAGCCGTGACCCTGAGCTCATAGTGGAATACTCGGCAGTGTGGTAAGCAGTACCTTTTTGATTTATATCACATATAATTACTATACGCATTATATTCATATTGATTTATTTTGTAACATGTCTGCAGTTAAAGCCTGATGAACATTTTCAAGCAAATACCACAAAAATGAATTAATCCATTACTGGTGTGCAAAACTTTTATTGAAATCCGCATCTTGATGGGCCCCTGCCGAAAAGTTTCCCAACTCTGCTTGACGTCATAAACATCCGACTGGTTAGACAATAATTTCTTAGATAAATTCAGCTGTTGTGTCCAAAGCAGCGACATCAACAGTGGTCTTCTAGAACCCACGTCACGTGACGTTTGGGTTGACACAGGGCTATGGCATCATGCTCACCTGGCCCATGACATGGACCTCTCCTCCGGTTCACCTTCTGGTAAGTGTTCTCCGGTGAAGCTGAACACCTGGAGCCTGTAGGATCGGCGGTGGCCCCAGCGATTGGTGCGGTTGCTAGCGATGTGCAAGTAGCGTGGTGTTTTGTGGTCAAATCGCATGGCAGCTTCCTTCTCAGTTTTGATTTCCTTCTCCACAAGATGGGGGATCATCGCTTTTTTCCCAGGGAGCCATGGTATCTCCACTTCCTTAAACTCCATATCTTTTGTTTGAAAAATGTTCTCTTGCCCTTGAACAACATGCAGTATACTGTGAATATACAGCTTTGGCCACATTAATAACTGCACTTGTATATGTATAATGTGTATAAAGGTTTCACAGAGCTGTCCACTTTAAATCAAAGTACTACAACTGAGCAACAGTTCAGCACTTCCTTTTTAAATTTAAATAACTGCAACCATTTCAGTACTATATGATGACCAAAGCAAGCATGCCTACATCTTTCCTATACCCAAATTATGGTTTCAAGTAATAAAGAATTAAAGTACCCTAAAATGGAATTGATTCTGAGCTTACTTCTATCAGTGCCTAGAAACAATCGCAAAAAGTAAATGTTTATGTGTTAAATAAATAAAAATCTTACCTACGACATCCAAGTCAACTTTGAAGTTCACAAAGTGAGTGTGAATATTGCCAACGGTGTGGTCTGCCACCTGGTGGCCATACTGCAGATTACCCGCTACTTTGTAAGAAGAAGATATATAGCCAGTTGCGTGTACTTTAGCTTCAATAGATCCACTCTGGTAGAAAATGAAGTCCCACAGGTAATCATAGTTGCCTATGGCTGTGATGGTCCTCAAAACCAACACCGCGTTTGGCATGCCGCCATAACCGGAATGGAAGAAGTCGAAGAAGTGTCTCCTGAGTGGGCGCCCGGTGTCATGCTCGAAAATGCAGATGGAGTTTCGGAACCTTTGGGGAGCATTGAAATCGATGTAGCGATAAGTGTCCACATAGGTGGCGGTGTACGGACAATCGACGCCGCGGACCAGTTCATGTGCAAAGCGCCCGATGCCGATGCTGGAGTCCAGGAATTTGGTCAGCATCATGCCAGGGGTGATGGAGCCGTACACAGACATGGCCTCTTGCACACTGATCTCGTAGGCAATTCTCTCACCCTTAAAGCGCACATCAAACACTCGCATGCCTGTGAGGGAGCTAAGACCGAACGCGAAGCTCCAGTTTAGGTACAAAACTTGATTTTTATGTACACTAAAGCGCTGACCGTCAGGATAATATTGCTGAGGGCTTATTTTAGCAGGTTTCACTCTAGGTTTCAGTGATGCGTAATTTTCTATAGGAGTATAAACAATTTTTGAAATGTTTCCTGTTTCATACTTGTTTTTAAGTTCTTCCATTGTATCAAAATACTGCCCATTGTACATCAGCTTGTCCACAGTCCATTTCTCAGTGTTTGTGCTATTGTGATTAATCAGGACCTCAAATCCGACGGGGTGTATGTACATACCACTATAATCTCGAAAGAACGCGATCCAGGTCCGCCTGTCACCAGATCTGGTACCCCTGGGCATGCCCTCAAATGGAAGCAGGGTATTTTCCTTCGACACATTAAAACTTTCTACGAGCAATTTAGTTAGATTTTCAAATACCTTTTTATAAATGAACTTAAAGAGTTGCAGATATTCCCCGATCGTAACTGGTCTCGCGGTGATCGGCACTTCGGTTTTGTATTTTTGTAAAGTTATATTCCTATGGTAAGTCGGCTGTGGGAGAGGACCCACGGCATACTCCACAATCTTTCCAAGAGAGCCATAGAAAACCACTACCGAAGCTTCCCTTACGGGCTGTTTTCTGTTCTTATCCAAATAAAGCAGCACATCTGATTTCTTTGGAAGGCGGAGGTCTATCAGAAAAATAAAGTTTTCGGAAGGAGATGCGGTGGCCTTCTTGGAAATGTTTAAGGCAGGCTGGTTCCACATATAGTTTCTAACCTGTTTGTATTCCTCAGCAGATAAATCCGCAAAAACGAGACTCTGGTCGTTGTGCTCCATGTGTTTTGCAGATTTTGAAATGCATTTTGGCGTTTTTTGTACGCTGAAACATATGAAGATGATGTTCGTAATTATGGAAACAATGGCTATAAAAATAAATGTGTATTTCACGCATGAATTCATTGTTTAAAGGTGGTCCTTCCTCCGAGAGGGGTAAGAATGCAGTAAGTATCTGATTAGTTTAGTGCAGCAGAACTCCAACGAAAAAAAAAAAACGCACCCACCCCTATAGTCCACCCCCACTTTCCTTCTGCTAGTAAAAAGTAATGTAGCCTATACGAATATAGAAATAATCACAATTAGTATAAAATATTTTAAATGAAATTCCGACACCCCTACGAATAGTGATTAGTAATGCGAAATCCATTACTTATTAATGTTCAATACTCACGAGAAACGCACAGGCGAATATCCCGGGATTTCTTTCGCAAAATAAACTCCCTGCTCTAACAGACTACGCGAGGGGCGATTGTTATTTATCTTTAAGTAAGAAATTGTGTAAACGACTAAATGTTTTATCCAGACCCTAGCCAGTCAGTCACAGTTTATTATGGGACCGCAAACAGTACACCCTGATACACAAGAAATAATTTAATTATATTATTTCATTATTATTCATATAGACTTATTATTTGTATAACACAAACTAAGGCTAGCAGTTCACTTTCCCCTTTCGCCCCGACACCCACATACTGGACAGAATGTCTATTTGACTTATTCATGGGGCCACCATCTTGATAATGGATCTTCCCTCTGCCGCCAAATCTTCGAGTTTCCGAAAGCACTTAATGACTTTCAGATGTTCCGCACAGCTGGCTTTACTTGAATAACAAGGTTTTTCATTTTAATTTATTACAAGCAGATACTTGCTGGAAACGTATGAAACAAAATGAAGATTACTACATTTTCTAAAAAAATGTAAACATTCGAGTGTAAAGACTATTTTAGACTTTAACTATTTTAAACCACTAGTTGTGGATCTGATTTGTAGGTCGCTCCCGTAGTCTATAGTTTACACCAGTGGTGTGCGATACTGCTAAATTTGGCATCGATCCGATACCAAGTAAACACAGGGGCAATATCACCGATACCAATATGATACCAAATACTTTTTACTTACAGAAGCAGCTTATGTACTATGTATGGGGACAGCAATCCATCATCTATATGCTAAATCTGATTTAATTTTCATAACCACCAAATGATTTTGTGATTTCTGCACTCCACATTTATTTAGTTCATCATGTGCTTAAATTGGTCTTTTCAAGTTACTAGAAACAACAATAAGAAAAAAAATCTCCCTTTGATTACACTTATCTGCTTTTATAAACAAGGTGCACACGGTTATTTGTGGAAAAGTAAGTAAATAAAGTGCAAAAAACTAAATAAAAGCACAAACTGCTCTTGACTCTCCATTCTCTTTTTCTCTG
>JAODKM010000088.1:25711280-25721684 GCA_026780845.1 Petrocephalus sullivani | reverse complement strand
CAGGCCTCTCTCATCTTTTTAAGTGGGAGAACTTGCATAATTGGTGGCTGACTAAATACTTTTTTGCCCCACTGTATTTGTCTTGAAGCAGCTTTAGGGCCTCTGCATACCCATGTTGTTCCGACATATGCTGGCAGCTCCTAACAAGATCACGAGGTTTACCCCTGGTATACTGCTCCAAAAAATATAGCTTTTCGGCATCACTTTCAGCTCTGGAATCAATAGCATGAATGAAGGCTCTCATAATTGACCGGTACTCCAGTGGGTCTCCCTGGAACACTGGCACATCTCTCCGAGGCAGATGGAACAGCTGTTGGTTCATTGCAAGCATCTCTGTGATGTCTGTCTTTGCATCATGTGACACATCTCTCTTGTTTAAGTGTCATAACGCAAAGTGTCTCTAGGTTGACTAGGCAGCTGCAATGGAGCTCTAGACTGTTTAGGAATGGCCCCACCTAATGCACCTAACTCATCACCATTCATCTGGACTGCGGACTTCTCCATGTAGTTTGACTTGGATGGTATGTGTCATGTCCGGGTGCGGTGAGCGCCATTTTGTTTTTTTTTGTGTTTTCATTTCCATGGCGATGGTGTATTTGTGTTGGTGTTGTTGTAAATGTATTTTGCTCTGGCAGCGCTCAGGGCGGCTAAGTTGGTCTTCTGTGGCCCCGCCCCTAGGACAATCGATTCCCTGGCAAGCGGCTGACGAACGAGTAGGGCGGGACAGGGGTTGGGTTAAAGATGGCCACCAGGATATTGTGCGGCAGGGCTCGCCTGGGGAAACGGGGACCGAAATATTACCCAAAAGACTGAACGCTTGGACTTTGTTGTAATGTGGCTTTGCTGCTTGCTGCAAGAAACGACAATGACAGACCTGAAGAGAGTCGACTACGGCGTGGTGGTCCAATTCCAGAGGGGAAAGCAGCATCGGCAGCGGAAGCAGCAGCCGTGGGGTAGTTGTAGTAGTTTCCTTATTGTCTTCGTGTCCCCTCCTCAATTGATCCCCCCTATCCCTTAACATTATTTTTGGTGTGTTGTGCCTCCATAGAGGGTGACGTCACAAAGTTTTAAAGACCTGGGTGCTGTGCATGTTATTGTGAGGTGCTGGTGATGAGTAGGCTGCTGTGTCCATCACGGGTGTGTTCGCAATTTAACATCCGGACTAGGAGGGAACTTTGTGTATCCAATAAAGGGGTTTTTTAATTTACCATTGCTTGTGGGTGTTTCCTCTCTGTTACTGTGCCCCAAGAGGTCCAAAGGGGTAACACAAACTTAAACCCAAAACCAAAATAAATTGCTGTGGGGGTCTCTTACCCCAGGCCACCACACAGCAAAATCTGGCGTAGTTGGCAGGATCTCTTCGGGCACAGCCATGGAGGGGAATCAAGCCGTGGGGTTGGGTTTGTCCGGGTGGTTCCCCTGGTTTCTGGGAGGTTCATGGGTGGCTAAGTTCGACGAGTCGGTAAAGGCTAAGTTTAGGGAATGGAGGCAGACCGTCGAGGTTGGCATCTGAGCCCAGTCCCTCACAGCAGTACATCAGATAGAGTTTCTTTTAAGTGCGTTAGCGGGTGATGGAGGAGGGAGGCGTGGTCAAGGAAGGTTTGAGTCCGTGAGCGGCTCCAGTAGTGTACCCCGAATTGCGGGAGCTCCTGAAGTCTATGCTGGAGGGAGGCATGGTCATGGAAAGTTCGAGTCCATGGGCAGCTCCAGTAGTGTTAGTAAAGAAGAAAGACGGCTCGTGGAGATTCTGTGTCGACTACCGGAAACTGAATGCGGTCACGCACAAAGACACCTATCTCCTCCCCTGCATCGAAGAGTCCCTTACTGGGCTAGAAAGCTGCCTGGTATTCGACCCTGGACCTGGCAAGCGGGTATTGTTAAGCAGAAGTGCACCTCGATGACAAAGAGAAAAAAGCCTTTGCCACCCCCCTTGGATTATACCAGTTTGAGTGAATGCCGTTTGGACTGTGTAATGCCCCAGCCACCTTCCAGCAACTGATGCAGCGATGTCTGGGTGAGAAAGTTCATGACTACCTACTAATTTATTTTGATGATGTGATAGTGTATTCAAGTGATTTCAGATCTCATCTCCAACATCTTGAGAGTGTGTTTCTGCGACTGGAGGCCCATGGATTAAAGCTGCAGTCAGGGAAATTCCAGCAGGCGGTGTGTTACTTAGGCCATGTGGTAAGCTAAGAGGGGGTGACTACGGACCCGGAGAAAACAGAGGTGGTCCGCAGCACAACGGTGAGAGATGTGCGGTCATTTCTGGGGTTTGTTGGCAGTTTATTCCAGGGTTTGCCAAGAGGGCAGCGGTGCTCCATCGACTGTTATGGGGTGTAGGAGCCACCTCCCGTCAGAAGATGACCTGGACGCACGACTGCCAGTGAGTGCTTGAGGGCTTGAAGCTGGCCCTAGTGGAAGCTTGAAGCAGGCCCTAGTGGAAGCTCCGGTGTTAGCATACGCGGATTACGCCTCACCCTTCCGCCTATATACTGACGCCAGCCTTCAGGGCTTGGGAGCTGTGCTGATGCAGCTGCAGGGGGGCCAAGAGTGAGTGATCACATACTCAAGCCGGACACTGCACAATGCCAAAAGAAATGATCAGAATTACAACGCATTCAAGCTAGAGTTGCTGGCACTCAAGTGGGCTGTGGTGGAAAAATTCAAAGATTAACTGTGGGGAGCCAGGTTTGATGTTTTCACCGACCACCGCTCTCTGTTGCATCTGAAGAAGGCCAAGTTGGGGGCTGTGAAGCAGCGATGGGCTGGGCAGCTGGCCTCCTTCGATTTTGAGTTGCGCCCATAAGCCTGGCCGGGAGCACCAGAACGACGACCCGGGGGACCAATGGTGGCACAGGTCGGGACGGACGAATGGGCAGAACGACAGGGCCAGGATCCAGAGGTGGCTCAGGTGCGAGAGTGGGTGGCTTCAGGAATTCAGCTAACCCTTGATGAGAGGTGAGCCCTGTCCAGGACAGGTCAGTGTTTGTGGGAGGAGCAGGATGACTTGCAAGTGGCACAGGGGGTGCTTCGCCACCATGCATGGATAGGGGGAGAAGAGCGATGGAGGGTCGTGGTCCCCGCGAATGAACAAAAACAAGTGTGGCAGGAGTACTGTATCACAATGCCCTGGGGCATATACGGGGTTCGACGCATGGTGGGGGCCTTGAAGGAACAGGTTTACTGGCCCAGACTCCTCCATGATGTTGAACGGTGGCAGCGAAACTGTGGGGAGTGTCTGGTGGGGTGTCCAGGGGGAGGTGAGCCTGTGCCCCTAGGGGCCGTTCCAACAGGGACCGAAATGATACCCAAAAGACTGAATGCATAGGGGAGGTTTTATTAGCCAGACAAACAAAACTAGGAAGCGTTACAAGCGACAATGACTGGAGAGATGAGCACAGGATGAGGGAGCACTTAGTAGTAGTAGGCTTTTTGATTGTCGTGCCAGCCATATACATGTATACAACGGTACGAGACATTGTTTCCCAGGACCTCAGTGCAACATAAGACACAAGGAGGAGCAGCAGGTACACAATTACAGGGGGGTAAAGTGCAGAAATTTGTAAATACACGCGTTGGGGGGTGGGGGGTTGAACACGGACCACACATAGTGCACATGATACGATAGGACATGCAGTATACAGTATACATGAATGGGGCGGATGGAATGGTATGGAGTAAATACAGTGTACTAATAAATACAGGTACAGGATATGTAAATATAATACAATAGATAAATAATTTAGCAGCAGGTAACAGGAGTGCAACATGAGGAGCTGCTCACTAGTGAGCAAGGGAGTTCAGGAGTCTTATGGCTATTGGGACGAAGCTGTTACATAGTCTGGTTGAGCTTGTCTGGATGCTGCGGTACCTCAGACGGGTACCAGACGGGAGGTGGGTGAACAGTCCATGCAGTGGATGGCAGGGGTCTTTCACAATGCTGGAGTCGGATGCATAGCTTGTCAAAGATGTCCTAGATGGAGGGGAGAGAGGTAATCTTTCCAGCTGTATTCACTATCCTCTACAGGGACTTGCGGTCAAGGATGTTGCAGTTTCCAAACCAGGTAGTGATACAGCTGGTCAGGACACTCTGAATGGTTCCCCTGTAGAATGTGGTGAGGATGGGGGGTGGGAGGCTGGCCTTCTTCAGCTGCCGTAAAATGTACAGTCGCTGCTGTGCTTTCTTTAGCCAAAGAGGTGGTGTTGAGGGACCAAGTGAGATCGTCTGTCAGATGAACACCAAGAAATTTGGTGCTCCTGACAGTCTCTACCTCCGAGCCCTTGATGTGTTGTGGGGAGTGGACAGCATGTGCCTTCCTGAAGTCAACAATCATTTCTTTCGTCTTGTCCACGTTCAGGAACAGATTATTGCCTGTGCACCAGTCAGCTAGTTGTTCCACTTATTTTCTGTAAGCCAACTCATCACCGTTGCTGATGAGGCCCACCACTGTGGTAGCGAACCTGATAATGCTGTTGGAACTGTACTGTGCAATACAGTCAGCACAGCGAAGAGGAGTGGGCTGAGCACACAGCCCTGTGGGGTGCCGGTGCTTAGCATGATGGTCCTGGAAGAGGAGTGGGCTGAGCACACAGCTCTGTGGGGTGCCAGTGCTTAGCATGATGGTCTGGAAGAGGAGCGGGCTGAGCACACAGCCCTTTGGGGTGCCGGTGCTTAGCGTGATGGTCCTGGAAGAGGAGTGGGCTGAGCACACAGCTCTGTGGGGTGCTGGTGCTTAGCACGATGGTCCTGGAAGTCATGTGACCGATGCATACTGCCTCTCAGTCAGAAAGTCCAGAACCCAGTTGCATAGGAAGGTGTTGAAGCCCAGCAGTCTCAACTTCCCAATTAGCCCCTGTGGAATGGTGGTGTTGAATGCTGAACTGAAGTCCAGGACCAGCATTCTGACATATGAGTTTTTTTGTCCAGGCAGGTGAGGGCTAGGTGCAGGGCAGATAGTATGGCATCCCCCGAGGAGCGGTTTGGGAGGTAGGCAAACTGATGTCGGTCGTGTGAGGCAGGCAGTGCTGTTTTCATGTCTTGTCCCTCAAAGCACTTCATGATGACAGGTGCGAGTGCTACTGGGCGGTAGTCGTTGAGACATGTGATGGTGGTCTTCTTTGGCACAGGAATGATGGAGGTGGCCTTGAAGCATCTGGGGATGACTGCCTGGCTCAGGGAGATGTCCATGAGAGCGTCTGCCACCTGGAACCCACATTTCCTGAGCACATGGCCTACAGTATTTTATTCTTATGTCCACATGTCCATGAAAATAACCAAAATTACCTTGGATAACAACACAGAAATGTGGATCTTGCGGCTGGCAGGCTCCTGCATGATACAGCGAAGGACAGCATCAAACACCACATCCTCCTGCCTGACATTAAGCTCATCCTTTTCCAGAACTGGGGAAGGGTGAGCTTTAGGAACTCCACTGAGGTCCTGGCAACCTCTGTGAAGTTTTGCAAGATGAAGTGGTAGGCAGACTGGTGCAGAAACTCAAAATATACAAAACAAGAGAAGACTGGGCTTAGCCAACCTCGAACCCATGACACAGGGGATAACTAAGCTACATGCTCAGCCCACTGAGCCATGCAGCAGTCTAAGGAAAAAGGGCAGCAGACTAGGGGCAAGGAACACAGGGGGGTCAGGATGGCCATCAGCACCAGCTGGCCAAATGGGGAAAGACAGAAAGGACTGGGTAAGATGGGCACCGACCCTGACTGGCTGAGGAATTCTCACATCTGGCTTTGAACTGCTGATCTAAAGGTTGCAGTTTTTTGGGCTGCTTTCATAATGTTCCACATCAGCGGACTATTAGGGGAAAAAGAAAATTATTATAGATGCAAGTGGCTCCTAATGCATAATACTGAATCGCTAACAACCGGAATCCGTCTATATAACGTCATTCGTAGTGCACGTCTTGATCCGGTACTGGTAGCTGCGGTTATAAAGGTGGCGAGCAAAACTGCCGCTTTCTGTTACTAATTGGCTGCAATATCATATAAAATACAAGGGAAAGATGGACAAGGAGAAGTGAGTGAGACAGAAAGCGAGAGTCATCAGATATTAGAGCAAGAAACTCTCACAAATCGTTTTGGATTGATACACATTGCAGCTAGCCACATCTAATGCATTATTTAAAGACAACAAAATGTTAGTACAGAATTGTATTGGTTTTGCAACCGATGACTGAAACACAATGTGTGGACCACATAATTCAGTGCTACGGAAATTTCAGGAGCAAAATCCCCATGTTACAAGTGTGTGTGTCATTTCCTTGAGCCGTGTTCTTCGAAAGCAGTGAATATACTACCATAAAATGTGGAGTATATGCTTTCTCAGACCTACAGTTGGTTTTCAAATGCTACTTAGCGTCTTCAAAAATATATAGTTATACAAGACCATAAATGTAGATGAAAACTGCAGTCAGTGATAAACCATATCGCAGTATCACAGTATGAGGAGTTAGAGCTGCATTTCCAGCTGAGAAAGTACAGCGAACATAAATCTAATGTACCTCAAATTAGTCCAGCCCATTGTGTCAGAATTAAACAGGATTAATAAACTTTTCCAGCGAGAGACACCCAACCCTGTCAAACTTCTCTAATACATCATAACATTCTATCAGTCTTTTCTTGAGTGCATAGCCCTGCCACAGCCATTTCAAAGCAAGTGCCCTGTGCTATTCCCCATTCTGTTGACCTTGACCCAGCTCCTTCTGTTCTACCTATTTGTTCTGGCTCCCTTGTTCTGTCCCTTCCCAGTGCAGTCTTAGGTTTCATTAGATAGTTTGTGGTTGTCCTGTCTAGTTATACGCCTTGTTTCCAGGCCTATGTGCCCTCCCCTGGTCCTGGTACTGCCTCTCGCACCCCAGACTTTGTGCAATACAAGTGTGGTACTGTCAGGGTCAGTCCCTGCCCTATCCTTTCTGTCATGACGAGTGAGATGCTTGTTGCTGGGAATACACTTTGCAGAGTACTAGTAAATGACCCGTGATCTGAATAAGATGTGCTTGAGCAGGGCAATCACAAACTGTGTTGTAAATTGTCCCCCCAGGACCGGAATTCGGGAATCCTGCTTTACTGTTTGGTTGATTGTAATGTCTCATACCTGTCCTCTCTTTAGCCCTCGTTATCTTTCTGCTTCACTGCCCGTAGCATAAATGTGAGGTGCAGTACCACCAAAAATCACGGGGGCAGTGTGGTCACCTTTTGTTACGGTACTATGTGTTTATATACAGTGAAGGTGATTAATCGTCATTGTTGACGCACCACAGCACGCGACAACAAAATGTGTCCTCTGCTTTTAGCCCATGTGACACAGCAGGGGGCAGCTACGTGAGCACCTGGGGAGCAGCGCTTGGGGATGGATCTTGCTCAGGGTACCTCAGCAGTACTTGCGGGTCAGGGACTTGAACTGGCAATCTTTCGATTACACAGTTGCATCCCTAACCACTACACCACCTACCTACCCCTTATGATACAGGAAGTATTAAAGTAGCATCTGATTTTTTTTTTTAAGAATTAGTGGCCAGAGGATATTCATATACATTTTCAGAGGCTAGAGAAAAAAATATTTCAAATATTACCTAGCATCTTCAAAAGTTTCTTCTGCTTCCGAATTGAATCTGAGCTAAGAAAACTGTGTTATTTGTACAAAGTATAATGACATTCTTGCTTGAATGTACATAAAATACTATGTATGGCTACGTAATGTGCAATATTAATATCAACATCGCAAGTTATGCACATGCAATTTTCACATTGCAGCTGGGTTGAGATCAGGCTTTGCATACCTTCACACTGTATGGGGATTATACAGCGGCATTAGATATTTTCGTAAGCAGATTTATTTTCTAGCCTCACACCTCTGGGACCGGGGTTCAAGTCTCCGCCCAGGTTCCATGTGTGTGGAGTTTGCATGTTTTCCCTGTGTCATTGTGGGGTTTCCTCTGAGTACTCCAGTTCCCCCCTAAAACTGTTAAAGCCAGATGTTTTATTATTATTATCACAACTTGGTGAGGCTGCAATACCCCCTGCTACCCCTCACTAGGAAGACTAGGAAGAAGTATGTTGTAATGGTTTTAGTAGAAGTGGTACAAATTGTGTTTATGCACTAGCACTTCAGACTTCACACCTTTGACTGTTTTTCTTAATTGTGTAATTTGCCGTAGTGGTTTAAATCATTAAACCATGATGATATTTGGTGGGTGTTATTGCACTTTTCCTTACTTGTGTAAAAATATGGCAATAATTTTTTGGGATCTCATTTGGATACTTATGCAATTTCTGTTTAATAACACTTACAAACCACAAAATTGCAGCGCTAACGTAATAATCATGAGTACCTGAGCAGTGATGGAATATTTACTTTTATGGAAACGACATACCGAGCTGTTTACCTTTAGTACCCTTCTCTGGACGCCGGTCCAGTCTGCGCATGCTCTGTGCATCCGTCCAAGACGCGTCAGGGGAGCTCAGAAGAAGATGCTCAACGCCATGGGTCGGCGGAGTGATCATTGCTGTTACACGTAATCATACATATACACATTGGGAGGAACAGGGAAAAGGTCAAAAAAGGAAAGAAGTTAGGAGAGATCTTCCAAATTAAATATCGGATCACAGTCCAGTTGATACCAACTATGGAACTAAAGAAATCCATTACAGACTGTGAGCGGACGCCGAGGAGCTACGGCGCCGTGCAGGACACTGAGTGGCAGACAGATAAAGGTAAGCGTACTTATTGTGCTCAGTATTCCTGCGCATTTTACACAAGATGGATTTATTCCGCGATTTCAGATAGTGCGAAAGCAAGCATGAAAAAACAACAGAGTGTCGGTAGCCTATTGCCGTGCTGTCTCCACAACGTCAGTTTTATTATCAATCCGGTAATTTTGCATAAGTCAAACCTTTTAGAAACTTGATCTTCCTACTGACCGCAAAAGAAAGAAAGTAAAAATAATCTGCGGTATCATAATGGAAGAAGCTCGCTGTAAATTTAGACAAGTCGAACGTGTTTGTGACATTCCTTGCAGGAGGATGATGAAAATGTACGAGTGAACTGTGTCCGACTGGAGAGGTGTGGATTAGCCCACTCTCAGTATACCACTATATTCGAATTACACACTTGATAATCGTATCAAGGAGGACTAGTACTTTCGTTTCTTTTCACCACTCCCTGTCTGTGTGTAAATCATTTATAAAGCCTATAAACAAACTGGTTGTTGCCAAAACAATAAATAATTAATGATTCAACCGCACAGTGCTCCTGTCTAGGATAAGCAATTTAAAGATGGATGGATCTAACACTATTCTCATAAAAACGTGCACAAAAAGCAGGATAGGCCTATATCACAAATATCATTCCTGTGTGAAGCTGGTAGAATTTTCATTGACATTTCTTATGGATTAAGTTTCTTAAGCAAATCTGTTCCACTGATAAAAGACGTAACCATGGATGATGGTGCCAACTAAAAGAATGAGAAATATCCCAGAATGTGGTGCACGCTGTGGCTGAACATAAATTCAGAAATACGCACTGTAACATTATAAAGCTATAAGAAACACTTTGGGCACCAGAGTAATTGAAGACCACTTATGAAGGTATCAAACCAACTGCCGGTTCATTCAAGTACCGTGACAATTTTTTTCAGTTAAGGAGTAAAACATTTGAAAATCTCATTTGCTATAGAATAACATTATATACTGTATAGGCTAAGAATGGGCTTTTCGTTCGGGTGAAAATAGAGCGGCAATGTGGGATCAGAGGGCAAGAGGCAGCAGTGAGAATTGAATCTCGATCTGCCACACCAAGGGGTCTTGGCTAGTCCACCACCATTGCTGGCCTGCATCTACCCGTGAGGCGTGACTGCATGCCATAACCTTACAATCTGTCCGGCCAATGTGTTTGTGCCAGGCCTGGCTTCAGCTCTTGAGAGGTGGGCCGCAGGAGAGGCCAGGGAGAGGTGCAACCTTTAGATGTAATCCAAATGATGGGCACACGGGAGTTCTAATTACACAAAAATGTTTTGAGGGCAGGATGAAAAATGATTGATTCAGAGAGATAACCAATCAGATCTTGCGTAAGATCTCTGACTAACCAATCAGTCTTGGTCTCACCATCTCTACCATCTGATTTTTCTTTCTGCCTGCAGAACATTTTTGCGTAAATAAAACTCCCACAAGCTTGTGGTGGGCCAAGCCTGTAATTGAGTAGGTCTGTACAGTGAAGTATACTGGGGGATTTACAGTGATGGCCAAAATTATTAGAACACCTAACAGATCTGAAAATGTTAACTTTTTTGCCTCCAAAACATGATTTCACTTCATAATGTTCATGAAATATGCAGATGGTTGCGCACAACAAATATCAGATGAAGTGAGACCTACTGTTTTTATCCA
>JAODKM010000088.1:25634615-25688846 GCA_026780845.1 Petrocephalus sullivani | reverse complement strand
CGTTACTGTAATTGAGTAGGTTTTTTGTGTATTTGTACTTTTTGAAGTAGGTTTTAAAATCTGTAATTTTACTTTTAAGTATATTTTATTTGAAGTATTGTACTTGCTACAATTTAAATCACATCCGTTACTGAGTAAAAATTAAATCGCCAAATAAAATGAAAAAAAAAAATCACATGCCGGAAATTACTGCAGTGAACGATAGGTAAGAGAACAAAGTGGCGTTAATATCACGCGCGTGAGTACAGCACAGATGGTGAAGTCAGAGACCAGAGTAATATCAGATGAAAGTTTGGCGAATCCTTCTGAAGCTGTTGCTTCTTGTTACGAAATAAGTCCACCCCTGGCCATACTTAGGTGAGCCGTTTGCCTTTAAATGGAAAAGGGACGACAGCTTTTTTATGAAATGTAAACTTTGCTGTTCAGACGATTTATGCGTGCTACCCCAACGCAACCATACGGATCTATATTGGTGTTTGTGTATGTGCATTGTAAGAAACAGGTTTACTCGAAGCTATTGTTTTAATATGCTAATGTCCCTATCAAACAAATGCTCCTAGTGCATAATCACTAAACATTAAACCAATATGCAGTCCCTAACCGCTGTAAGAATACGGGGAGCATGACTGGACACTGTATTATATTGTCTTTATTACAATAAAGTAATAAGTAGCATATTTAGAGCTAGGCTAATAACCCCCATCAATGTGTGAGTACCGGTTGGTAGCACAAATCAAAGAGTAGCATAAATCATCAGAACACCTTGTCTATTAACTAGCTAACATTAAGTAGACTAATTATGCCAGTAATTATAAGAGTAGTCAAATTGATAAGTGGACTATTTGACCTCAACAGAATATAATTGGTAGATGAAAATGATGCAAAAAATGATGTGCTGTCAAAATTACCACCTGTTTGTAAATATGTAAAATGTAAATAGGGAGATGTCTTCATATGCAGCTACATCAAAATGAACAACTGATATTAAAGTAACTAAGTAACTTTTACTCTGAGTACATTTTGAACAAGCCACTTTTTACTTTTACTTAAGTATATTTGAAAAATATACTCAAGTAAAATTTCATTTACGTAATAGTATTTTTACTTGAGCAGAATATTTTATTACTCTTTCCAACAAGCTTGGGAATACCTGCGTTAGGAGGAGGCGGTTTGTTGTGGATCCACTTGATGACCTTGAAGCCATTCTGTGCCGTGACAATGTTGACACCAGGGATGCAGGTGATCAGGTGCTCCAGAGGGATGCCCCCCTCCAGTTCTCCCTCCTCACCCAGTGCTAGCGGGCAAAACTCTGCCGCGTAGCACTCTGGGAAGCTGGAGAGATGGGATCAAAGCAAGCAGTCACGACCAGGCAAAGGAGATCCAAAAGACCGGAGCGCCATCATCCAGTGCAAGTTACCTGAGCAACGGCACTGTGCCCTCATGTGTCTGCAGTAGGCTGTGCACCTGGGCAGCAAACGGCTTGAGGGACAACATCACAAATGGGACCTTGTAGGAATCCGGGTCGAAGTCAGACTCGCTGTCAAGACAGATGACAAATAAGGTGGCAGGAAAGCCCCCAAAAGCAACGGCTGACGGAGCTGACCCTACGGCACCGTACCTGAAGATGTGCTTCTGAGAGTGGTGCTGCCTGCAAATAGGCTCATGGTACTCAAGCTCCTCGAACACCACGGGGCTGCCACTGGCTGAAGACCCATCGTGGGACTGCGACGAGCCCAGAGGGCTCTGGCGCGCCTGACTGCTGGGAAGGAGGCAGACCAACCGAGAACCACCCTGGTCCCTCACCGCCAGCACCTCGGTCAGCTTGTACAGGTCGCTCACTGCCAGCTTACGTCCAAACCTTTGTGTATAGAGTACAGTACACATAATGTAGCTGCAAAGTAACACCTTAGAAGGCATTTGTGCCTCAATTTGTTTAATAGCAGAATTTGAGCATACAATCCTACAACATTTCTGATTTGTCGTTTGGAAAAACCGGTGTTTATTCTGACCAAAATGGGAAGGGAAGTACCCAAATAGCTGAGAGTCTCTATGAAATGCTGTCTGGGTATACAGGGAAAATTACCAAGCAGTCCCTAAATAAAAAAATAAAATACGTACAGCAAATATGGCAAGATTTTATTAATAATCATTATGATTTCAAACAGGGAAAATTAATGTGACTAAGCAGTCGCCAGTGTTTCCCCTACACAGTACTTACAATTTCCCAAGTGTATAAAGAGTACCACACCAGGAAAAGCATTCAAAGGCCCATAGAAAATTTAGAAGCCAGAAGGCATCTCACTTTTTCTCGTAGATCTCAGTCAGTTTGAAGAGAGGCAGGCAGCACGCTGGCGAGTCGTGGAGAATGCTGATTATTTCTGAGCTAAAACACAGAGCCTTAATTATGGGATGCAGATGCGCAGCATACTGGAAACGGGGGGGGGTATGGGAGGCACATACCTGAGGGGTGCCAGAGACCTGCTGCTGGTCCCCGCGAGGAGGGAGACGTGCACGCGCTTGCTGCCGATCTTGTAGCGATGCAGGTTGCTGACGGCGGTGACAGCCTGCTGCAGGGAGCACATCTGCACGGTGGCCCTCAGCTGGTAGTCAGTGTGTGGGCTCAGCTCCACGCTCCGCACCTATTGCGAGGGAGAGCATCCAGCACCATGTGAGTGCTCCCCCCCCACGCGCTTCCTACCTCCCCGCCAGCTGCGACGGAGGCACCTACCTGGCCGTACTTGGAGAAGGCGCCGTGCAGGGCCTGCTGCAGCTCCTTCCGGGACATCCTGTAGTCCATGTTGGCCACCAGGATGTCCACGCCATCAGAGAAGGGTTCTGGGGAGGCTTCAGGGCGTGGGCTGCAGGACGGCACCGTCAGGGGGGAGGAACGGTTGGACAGACAAGGGGACACGCTCCTGGAGGCAGGCGTTGACAGGGAGGGAAAAGGACCAGATCAGGAGGGAGGTGCAGACGGGCAGTGACCTGTAAGCAACGGTATCTACATAGTGGCTGAAAACCCACCTGGAGGACCAGGAGCCTTGGGACAGGATAAGGGGGCTGAAGGTTTTCTGCAAACTGAGCTTGCTGAAGGCTGAGGGTGTGCTGACCTGAAACTCTGAACCACTGCGGTCCACCGGAGAGTCACACATGCTGTGTCTCCTGGGGTCAAGGAGTGGAACCATGTCACCAACAGAAGTTCAGAAGACCTCCTAGAAAAAGCCTGGCGTTCCCTTACCTGCGAGCTCGCTCTCCCGCACTGTCTGACTTGGATGAAAGCTGGATTGGGATCTCGCTGTTATTCAGAGGGGAGACCGAATCGCCACGGTTCTTTTTCTCCAGATGAAAAATTTTGGGTTTGGGTTCAATTTTGCACAGATCCTGGGTAAGAACACACAGAAAACTTTAAGGCTAGGCACCTCATGGAGGGAGCATCACTGCCAGGTAATACAGCATGGAGCAACAGGTCAGCCTACACAGCTCAAAAAGGGAGAAAATGCTCGACTTGACGGGGGACATGCATGCAAAAGAGTATTGAGCAGGATAAAATAAGGCCACCCACATATATCACAGTGATCTTAACATACTTCACATGACCAGGGGGCTTACTTTATTATACTCCAAATTCTACAGCCAAAAAATAAATAAAAGGAAAAGATGAGAGGGCAGATGGATGAGGCAGCATTCAGCAGGGTGGCCCACGGACAGACGGGGCATAAGCGGATAAGCTGGGATGAGGCAGGACGGCGCGAAGCAAATGGCAAAGGGCTGTCGCTGGCAGGCTGCTGACCTGAAGGCTCCGCCCCACGGGGCCGCCAGACGCACCCCCCACCTTCTTCGAGGCACCTGGAAGCTCGGGGGGGCCCTGGCACAGCCGGGTGACACGGCCCAGCCGCCTGGGCGAGCGTGGCTTCTCTACCGGGACGAAGCCGGCGGGGGGGGGCCCGGCGACCTCCTCGGCACGGGGGCAGAGAGACACGCTGATGCGGCTGCCGAAGACGTCCTCGTTCTCCATGCGCTTGCTGGCGCGCTCTGCCGCCTCCCGGCTGCCGAAGCGCAGCACGGCGCAGCCGGCCGACAGGCTCAGCACCTTGCCGCCGCAGTTGTCGGACAGGCGCCGTAGCCTGTTGCTCAGGCTCTTCCCGTCACGGTTGGTGGGCAGGTTGGACACGTACAGCAGCGTGAAACAGGGCTGGTGAAAGCAAGAAAGACAGGGGCTCCCAATTCGCTGCTGTCCGGAACGCGCCAGGAAACGCCAGGAGGGACCCGCCGGTCACTTCCGGGTGGAAGGCTCGCCACACTGAGGTCGCCATTTATCCCCACGAACCTGCCCCCAGCGGCTCCCAGCTCACGGGCCGCAAGTAGAGGGGGAGAAGGCAACCAGGGGCCACCCTGAAATTCACCACTTACTTCCTAATCACCTACAACCTCAGTCGTAAACTGTCACAAGACAGGAAACGCAGTACTCCAAGCTAGAGAGCAGGTAGAGAAGGTCCTCATCATATTACAAGTGTACTGCTTCACGGAGAAGTCTGTAAAAGGTTCACCGATTATATGTATGATTACCTTGAAAGATTTGTTTTATAATTTTGCGTTGAAGTAGCCCTTTCCTTACATCCGGGCAAAGTTAGGGGAGAGTGGCCGTTTAATGTTATTAGGAGGGGGAGCCCACCTGCGGTTTCACCGGCACCCGCGGAGGCAGGTCGGCCACCAAGTCCTCGAAGGCCACGTGCTGGTGCGCGTGCTGCAGGAGGGCCTCCGACGCCTGGTTCTTGTGCACTAGGATCACGCGGAAGCCGTGCCTATGCCTCAGGTCGCTCAGTTCGCTGCCAAAGTTCACGTCAGCTGTGGGGACAAGCGGGCGTCAGCAGGGGGCCCCCGCGGTCTGCGCCCTCACACCCAGAACAGAGCGGCACTCACAGGAGACGAGCACCACGGTGGCCGGGGCCGTGTGCGTATCAGCGAAGCGCCGCAGGCTCTGCCTCAGCTTGTCGTCGGCCGCATTCTTGGCGGTAGCGTTGATGTGCGCCACCGTCACCTAGACAACCAGAGCGCACACTGAGCAAAGTGGCAGGGAGGGCCCGCTGCCCACTGTCGCTGACGGGTCAGGTGGGTGCGAAGGCGGCACCTGGCAGTTGTTGAGCTCCTGGATGACCTCCTTGCTCTCCTTGCTTATGTCGCAGACGCAGATGAACTCGGCCTCGCGGTGACCCCGGAAAAAGCAGCTGCGGATCCTCTGCACCACGGCCACGGCAGAGCGGCCGCTGGGCACCGAGCAGTTCTCGATGTCCCAGAAGACGCCCACGGGTGGGAGATTCTCCTGGAGAGCACTCTCCGGGGAGCCTGGGCCGAAGAAAAAAGTGCCGGAACTTGTAGCTGAGACCTTGGGCCTCACATCCTCCTAGTGCAGAGGCTAAACCGGGTGGACTTACCATGTCTCTGGCTGTTTTTGCCAAGGCTCGTTCCCACCAATAAAAAGCCGTCAGCAGAGCTACCCGTGACACCACAGCCGTTGCACATAGGAATAGGCACGGAGGCAGACTTGGCAGGTGGGGGGGGGGCATGGGGCCATGCTTTTTTTGTGTCTTTAGCTACGCTCATGGCTGACTAGAAGGAAAGGATCGAGAAAGTTAAAAACAGAGACCTAAAACTAATAAAAGGACTGCAGAGCCAGTGTCTGAAAACAGCCTGCCCTAAAGTGAGCAAAGCAATCAAGAGATTCGGGGCTGGAGAACTTAGCATTTATTAGTTACACATTCCATTATTCATTCAAACATGAGAATACAGCACTTAAAATCTGCCAGACAGACCCCTATCACAGAGGGAATCACAACCGTTCTACATAAGTCAGAGAAAAAAGTGAAAAACAGCACAAACCTTGGACAGACAATCACCGCAGTAGTGAGCGCCCTTCAGACAAATCGTGTGCTCTACATTTAGGTGCAAAGGATTGGAGCAAAGGTGCGTCGAGGTGGAGACATCACCGTGAGTCAGGAAGTGCTGGTCCCCTCTAGTTCCAGGGCCACACTCCGCATAATACCCGGAGGAAGCTACACAGCTCCCATGCAAGGGGGTGGAGACAGCTGGAGCAGGGGGGAGGAGCTTGGGCTGGCCACAGCCTAGAGGAAATGTAGACAGAGGATGCAGGGGCTGCACCAGCCCCGTGCAGCACGGCAGGTGCTGGTGTGATGCGAGGGGCTGCGAGGTGGCTACCAAAGGTAACGGCAGCTCGCAGCCCTCCGGGGGGTAAGCCTGGGAATAGGCGTCGGCCATGCCGGGGTAAGGGCACCGCAGAGGGGGTCCCGCTGGGCAATTTGTCCTGGCACCAGCATCTTCAGCTTGGGTGATGAGGTGAGAGGGCCCCCCTACACCACCACCACCACCACACCCCAGTGCCCCGCCGGAATGCCATGTTTTGGCGCTCAGTCGCAGCCCACCATCGCAATGGCTGCATGCGCTTACTTTGGGGCCACCTGCCGGCAGCTGCTGCGGGGATTCCTGCGGCAGGACGCAGGGAGGGGGTGGAGGAAGGGAAGCCACGTGAAAGGCTTTAGAGGAATCGTGGTGCGGAGGAGGGGGCACGTCCTTCAGCTCCAGTACAGGCTTCCTGTTTTCCATGTAAACTTTCTGCAGGAGAAAAACAAAAATCAAACTGGGGCTCCTTAGCAGTGCAGCATCACACCCCCAGGGCCTGGGGTTTAAATAACCCTCCTGACTCCAAGCAGGTTTCCTCCAGGAGTCTCTGCAGTCTCTAAATCACCCTTAATACATGACAGAATGTGAGCATTTTTGGCCTGGAATGCCCAGGAATCCCATCCAGGGTCCCTATAACCCTGCACCGGATAAGCAGCTTAAGAAAACAGTGATACTATATTTGGAAATCATATTTCCCCCAGTTTGCACATTTCTGACAGCTACCAGTGACTGGCAGCCATAAAGGACCATTGACTGTCATGCCTGAGCCTTAACAACAGCTTCCTTCCCCCTCGATGTATTACGATATGGCCTAAAATTCATATCGTGGTATGATTTAAACCATAGACTGTATATTTTGAATGGATAACATACGCCCATAGCAAATGCGCTGCAGCAGGAAGTTGTATTCTAAACTGTTAACGCATTTCAAAGTAGTCGAGAATGTCACTTTAAGAACATTTGTGTAAAACCGCAATTATAAAATAAAAAAAATATATGGAAAACCTTTGAAGTAACTTTTCCCTGGTTTTATCGCCAAAATCTCATTAAAAATTCAGGTTGGTTTTGTAAACTGTATGTAAGCAGAAAAAAAGCTAATAAAATTAGACTAATTGCATGACTTCATCCCTATTCGGATGAAGACCATCCGATGTGCACACTTATTCAAAACAGATTGCTCATGTTACCTCTCTTTGCAATCAGTCGCCCGGCATATTTTGCAGATTATGTTTTCCTGCTCAGTATCAAGACCTTAAATCCAAACTAGGGATGCTCGTATTGACCGTTTAACCGTTAACCGAAAGAATTAATTATATATATACACACACATTACACACACACACACACACACACACGCATACACTTGATCGCTTTTTTACCCTTAGTAACGTGCTTCCCATGTACACAAGGGTCAAATTAGCGGAGAACAATGACGCATGAAACTACTACCACAAAAGCCGCGATTGTGTTAAGTTAAATAAAGTAATGAAAGTAAAACAATTCCCAAAATAAAAACTTTAGGAATCTTGCGCCTAATAATAGGACCTTTCTGTGGACAATATCTGACCATTACATAGATAGGTAATTCACTTACGGCTCAGCAGCGGAGCCGATATTTTTCCGCCCTGCGAATGTGACGTTTTCCTCAGGTTTCACATGTCTGTGTTTGTGTGCGTATACGTATGAAATGCATTTGTAAAACTATTCTTACGGCAGTTTTAAACCCTGGGTCAGACGTGCTGTATTATGCATAATGTGAAATCGATAAATCGCTCAGCCCTAGCGCTCATTTGCGCAAGCCGGAGCGCAAGCCCGAACCCGAGACTGGTTCGGGCAGAGATCTTCAGCTCTACTGTGTGGGACCATTTCGACAGAAAGGCCGACAAAGTGACTTGCAAAGTATGCTACGCAGTATTAAAATACACCAGTAGTACAAGAATGATGCAATATTACTTGCGAAGCAAACATCCACAAGCACTGTGCAATGAAGGACAACAAACATTGCCCTCAATGTTATCAGGTTTAAAATGTGATGCACGGAAATCTGAAGAGATACTCAGAGAATCTGCTTAAAACACCTTAGTTGCACAAAGTTTGTGGCCCTTACGAATGACTGCTGGATGGCACTTACAATGGAAAGAATTACAACAATAACTTGCCACTACATAGATGAGAACTGGCAAGTTAATTCAGCTGTCCTACTAACACAGAGTATGACAAGCAGACACACAGCTGAGAACCTCGCAGCTAAACTAGTTGAAAACGAAACTTACTGACATGTGCTCTGCTTTGGAAATGGCCACTACGGAAGGTGATGAGAAAGCGGTGTCTGCTGAAGCTGAAGTTACAAAACCCAGCCATGATGTTGCTCCTGGGAGATGACTACAACACTCCTCAACAAGCCACTGATTATGGAGCAGAGGTGGACATTTAAATGAGAGACAATCCGCCCTCTTTGGATATTAATCCTCTTGACTGGTGGAAAGCATATGAACGGCGCTTCCCGAGACTGGCCATTCTAGTGCGGTGTTCTCTCTGCATTCCTGGGACATCTGTGCCATCTGAGAGGGTGTTTTCTGCCGCGGGATTAACAGCCAATAGGTTGCGCTCCAGACTATCCCCACAGCACGTCGACATGTTACTTTTTTAAAACAGAAACTAGACAATTTGTAGTTTGAGGCAGGCCTGCTATTTTTTTTTTTTTTTACCCGAAAAAAACTTAGCAGCCCATGTCTCAAAAAATTTGCCTATGCCTGATCTTCAAAGCTTCAAAGGGATTTCAGCGTGTTTTAGTGTTGTAATATTAATTTGTTATTCAAGTAAAAAATATTTAATGCAGGCCTATTTATTTAATTCTTTTTATTTATATTAATTTGTTTTTCTCTGTTGTCGGAAACGCTGCAGGTGCGTGAAAATTTGACGATGTGTGAATCCAGATTCTGTTCTTGATATGTTCTGTGTACTGTTGTTCGCACATGTTAAAATAAAACTGGAAAAAAAATGTTTGCATATTTAATCAGACACTCCCCAGTTCTATTTTCATTCAATCCTAATTTAATATTCTAATCTGATCAGTTAACGATTAATGTTCGGATAACGATCGGCGGTTGTTGGTTGGGAAAATTTATAGAAATGAGCATCCATAATCCAAACCATGTCCATATTATGGACGTTGCACCAGTCTTGGTAAGGAGCTCCTCCGATTATTAAGAAATCATTTACATTTAGCTTGATAATGTAATGAAACGTCGGCAGCACTATTAATGTATACTTAGATCCATAGCGAACACTTATTGACTATAACTGACATTTTATTAGATTAATCATATGTACATTAGATTTGATTTTATTACATTATTGATGTATATTCAGATCTTTGCCAATATGTTTTCTTAACTGTCAGGGCTCTACTGATTATCACATTGACATTACATGCTCACATGAGTACGCCAGCTTCATAGCTACTGCTTCAGTCTGCATCTGAAAATGTAAATTACGTGTAATATAACTAGCCTAGCAATTAAAATGCATATCGGTAAAGTAAAATTCCTAAAACTGTAGATTTCTCAACATAATTATTATTCAGTTCAATCAGCTCCGCAAACATTTTGCGATGGAGCCAAATACGTAATTTGTATACATATTTTATATATGTTATACCCAATAAAACATGTCACTTTCAGGCTAAATATACGGTTACAAATCAACAAGACATGTCGCTACCGAGCTACTGTAAATATACATCAATAATCTCATAAAACGTGTCAGTTATAAGGAATAAACACATTGCTGCCAAGCTAAATACACATTATCTAATGAAACGTCGATTGGGCCATCAAGCTACATATGAACGATTTCTTACACTTTTTAAAAAAACAACTAAGCGTATTTTATTGGTGTGGAGTCCTGTTGCAAGGATAAAGTTGAAACTTTCGGGGTGCCTTGAAGCTGTCGTCATGGCAGAGCGAAGTTTTATTTAAACTCCAATAGCACTCACACCGTCAGTCTGAGGCATGCCCAAATTGGAACGAGCACCCTAGGAGCGGAAACTCTCAACAGTCCAATCACATGAACTGGTCATCAACAACCACTGCTACGGTAGGCCGGTATAAACAAAATCTCTCCCGTTGGCAAATTTATACCGCATACCATTTATATCGCACACCGCTACAGGTAGGGCTGCACGATATCACATGTATCAGCAATTATATAGTGCATGCACAATAATCACCAGGGATTTAGATGTGCAAAACCTTTGACCGGGCACCAGCTTTTCAGTACTATGCGGGCCTTTACTTACACCCACAGTTTGGTAAGCAGTAGTGATGTGCCTAAAATATTAATGAGATGCATATTGTGATACCCAAAAGTTAGTAATCTGTATAAATTCAGTGTATCCTTATGTTAAATTCAGTTAGCGGAACATGCCACATACTACCGTTTTGGTAAATCATGGAAGTGATAAGCACTGAAGTGGCGGTGAAAAAAGGGACAGCACAGCAACCACAACATGTTTTTAAAAGAAGAGATTGTAGATGAACAAGGTAAAAAGTTTATTAAACATAAGGATGTGTCGAATTCTTACAGATTACTAATACTTTAGGCATACTACTAAGCTCCTTTTAGCAGCTATGCTTTAGGGAAAGGCACCCCTGCTTACCAAATTGTGGGCTTAAGAAAATGCCCATATAGTACTGAAAAGCTGCCGTTTAAACAAATGTTTCACCTGAGATCTAAAGCCCTGGTGATTATTGCACATGCGCCATACAATCACAAGTACATTGTGACGCGATACCGTGCAGCCCTAATTACAGGCAATATAAAGTGTTTGATTTTCACTTACAGGAGAAATGAGAGAAATCTTAGAGACCATATTTCATAAATTCTCATCACATTACTCATCGAAGCCATTTCTGTTCTTATGCTACTTATTACATATAAAGGTTTGCAAACTACGTGTGATGAGGCGACAAACATTTCCGTGTTCAAGGAACCAATCTTGTGAACTGAAAGTGAAACAATCCTGATTCATGATTCCTGGCTAACTGGACAGTTTCGAAGGTGAGGAAAGCAACCTTGCAGGCAAAAAGCTTCATCCTGTAAGCCCATTATCCTATAAAAGGGGCAAGCTTGGTAGGCCCCCCAAGTGACAAAATGGTATCAGCCCTAAATAAGTTTCTGATTTACTTTAACCGTATGAAGTATCCAGACCCCAGAGGTCATCTAGGAAAGGCATATTCAGTATTGCCAAAATAAAGACCAAGTAAGGTGAAGCAGCATTCAGTTTCGGTGCTCCCCCTCTGTGGGCCAGCTTCCTGAAGACTTGAGGTCTGCAGAAACTGTCAGCTCATTATAATCAGGGCTTAAAACATTACCGTTTGCTAGAGCTTTTCATTAGAGTAAATTAGTTTAACCATACACTGTGACTACAATGGAACTTCTTTTCTTGGTTATTAGTTTTTCTCCTTGCGTTTTATATGTGATTTTAATGTTTTTTATTTGAGCGCATTATTCTGCCTTTGTAAAGCAATTTGAATGGCCTTGTGTCTGAATTGTGCAATATAAATAAACTTGCTTTGCAAAGCTAACTGCAGAGTTACGGTGGCGTTTTCTGAAAGCAAGTGAAACAAAATCTTAGCAGGAAAATTTTAATCCTGAAAGAACTACTCTCAGACATACAGCTGAGGTTAAGGAATGCTGTACTTTATGTCAAGCCCATCCTGATCAAAATTCAACACCAAAGGGAGTGGTCTATTTGAAGGAAGGTTAGCTTAACAGCTTACCTGTTTATCTTTGAGGGGGGTGGTTTGTTCCAAGGAAGAGAAGCAATTGGAGAGATTCCAGAGCCTGGAGGGGGCCTCATTCTCTGAGTTATTAAGCCATTTGAAAGGCCTAGAACTGCAAAAGGAACTTTCTTTTCCCAAACTTTCCATTGTCCGACCTCACTGGAGAATTCACCATCCTCTCATCCAGCCTGTCAGTCATACTTCCCTGAAAAAAGTAAATAAGCATCCCATGAACAGCTAAGCTCATAGAACGGTTTAACCCCCCTAAACTGTACAAAAACTAAGTGTTCACTCATACAAAAAGAGTATATTATTTGGAAAGGACGAATTCCTAAATGGCACGTTATATAAAACAGCAAATTATACCCAAACAGCTAATCTTACATCAGTTTATAGTATAAATCCAGTTACTAAGGATACAGGTAAGAATCTCATTTACATAAAAAAATACTAAAAGGTACCAAACACCAACTCCTAATAATATCTAGTAAGTCTTGACCGGAGATATTTAAGTTAGAAACTTGTTAGCCAAACCAAATAACTCAGAAAGCCAACTTCCCACTCCAACTAGGCGGTGTGCCGTCACGCAGAGGAGAACAACGTTCACAGTAGCCGTCCCTGTCATTCTGAAGGCAAACCATTTCAAAAACAGCCGAGTTCCTGGTACTTCTAGCTATCGAAATTGACTAACCAACCCACGTACCCCGTCACTGAAAATCTCTCAAAAGCTCACAAAGGGAAGCTCGGCACAAAGGAAGTTAAGGCGGCTGCCGGCCCAGGAGAACTTGTGGAAGCTACCAAACACTGTCCGTCGGGTATCCGCGGCGTGGAAGACGCGGCCGGCGCGCTAACGACACAAACAGATTACCTCAGAGCCGACCACGGCACCGACTTTCGGGCTGCTCGGTGGCTAACAGCGCAAAGCGCCTTTTCAGACAATAGCCTGTCAACAACGCCTCTTTATAGCACGACAACGTCCTACTTTTTTTTTTTAACCAACGCCATCCCAGCGACAAATAACTCCTTTTGACTAAGTTAATACTGGGATAATAACACAAACCTTTTTTCTATTTCTTCACACCCCCCTCCAGGGACTCCTGCTTTCTCCTTTCTATCTCCTTGGAAACTAGAGCCGTTTTCTAACCCACATATGCCGCCAAGAGAACAGCGAGTGTCGTAAATCGCGAACACACTGCCGCAAAACCTAAGGCTGTGTAGTCTGTTAACATCGTGAATTTTCTCGGTGCAAATCGCACTAAAGTTGCGTATGAGTTCCCAAAACACAGGTTTGATTCATCGACCTCGCGGCTCTTTCCCGACTGAACTGCCAAAGATAATCAATAACCGGTCAGTAGTTATTTGCAGTTCTCACAAGCAAACAGACCTTGTACATGCGATTCAGCCGTTTGAATACACCTGCTTTAATACCATAAGTCGACACCACATACATCCGATCCGTCATTGTTTTCAGATCTTATCTTATCTGGTTGTGCTCTATACATTGATATATTAATACTGGAACCGCACTGATGGTTACAAATATGAATCTTTAAATTACGTATAACTGTGCCTAATCTCAAAAGTACGCCCTCAATCAAATCGCTCACCGCACACGCAGGTGAATATTACATTTATATCTGGGAAGAGAACGAGTCATATCCCTTTTTGCATTTACAAGCTTAACTAATCCGTTTGGAGAGATGCATATATTGCAGAATTTCTGCCAGGATTTAATCGGCAACGCAGTACTTCCGCCTCTTACACAATGCAAATTGTACGCCCAGGTCAACATACTACAACGAGCCGTTGGCCATTTTAGAAAGTTCGCACACTTGTTTAATAAGCCACCCTTTGGTTTACGGTAAAAGTAAACGGATTACTTTTAGACACGCCGACATTCCCACTTGGACTTGGTATACAACAGTAGGCATGGAGCTCCCCAATGCTGATAGGCCCACGGCGCCTCCGCGAGCCGCCTCGTCACTGCCGCTCAGCCAATCGCGTGGCTTCCTGTTCCGCCTGCGACGGTTTGGATTCGGACGGTGAAAGCTGGGCGGCTGGCGACTCCCTTCGGCTTATGTTGTCCGATCGCGCACTTCCACCTATATTCGCCGCCAAACGGGTAAGTACAAAGCAAAATGCTCTCTTGCCGTGTGCTTTCTTTGTAGTGTAGTCCGGTAAAAGCGCCGAATGCGGCTCGGATGCGCTGTTGTCGAGTCCCGCTGCTTGGCTAGTTAGCCGGGTCTTCGTAGACTGGCTAAGCGGCTGCTTTATAGCGGCTTTAAAATGTTAGTCACGTCGGCAATATAACGGTACTCCACTCGTCACATGGCGTTCTGTGTCAGCTGGTTATTTGTTTACGCGTCCCTGAAGGGCAGTTCGCCATTGTCTGTTGCTAGTTAACAGAAGTTCACGTTTTACTCCGCGGGCAACTTACTAGCTAAGCTAACCATGACAGCACAGCTCTATGGCCCCTGGGCGCCGTGTGCTAATGAGAGTGTAATTATCTGTCAGCTGTGGCGTTAGCCTGTGTCCTGTAATCCTCATAGCACAGACTTACGGTCCCAGGTGCTGTGTGACACGGTACAAATGTTTTTTTTATATATATAAGAATGTTTTTTTTATATTTAGAAGAAAAAAATCTAGTTTTGCTGTTTCTTCTTTCAGACTGTACGGGAGTCCCTGCAATAACGATTTTCTAACCTAAATGGACGAGTCCAAGTCCTTGAAGTTTTCCTCCATACAGGAGGAATTGGCTTACTGGAAGGAGCAGGCGTCTAAACACCAGCAGAGGTGAGGAAAAGCATCCTGTCTTCCAGCGCATGCACACGGGTTCCTGGATACTTGTCTGAGTGTAAAGGGAAGTCTTCTCCGTCGCTGACGGCAGCGGCACGCCAGATTCCCATAGCAGTGTTTGGTCGCTGCCCTCTCTCTGCCCAGTGCTCTGGAGGCGCAGGAGGAGCTGCAGGAGTTTCAGCAGATGAGCCGTGACTATGAGGCAGAGCTGGAGACCGAGCTGAGACAGTGCGAGGCCAGGAACCGCGAGCTCCTCTCACACAACAACCGGCTGCGCATGGAGCTGGAAAGCTACAAGGTCAGCCCTTCCTGATGTCCAGCACGCCGTTGTTAGTGCTGATTCAACTTGGCCTGAGGGTGTCGTTGTTTTAAAGCCCTACTCTGCTTTACTTAAGAAAAGCTTTGACCCATGTGGATTGTCCCATCAACATGGAATGGATGTGGAGTGCATGTATCGACGCATGTATAGACGCATGTGCCATATCCACTCCTTGAGGGAAATTCAATACTTGTAGCCATTTAAGATTAATCTTCTTTTTCCAGCCTCAATAAAAAGCCTTCTCACCAGCAGACATGTTACAGTGACCTGCTTGTCTAGAATCACAGATCACTTCAGTTAGTATTTTATTGACATTTCTGAGGAGTGCGTTCTATTGTGGTGAGATTCCCAAAAATCTGCAGTGAGAGGGACGACGTGGCCGCGGGGGGCTGGTCAGCCGCGGAGTGCTCGACTCCGACACAAACAATCGCTATTCATAGGCATGGCCAACAACAGAGGCCTAGTTGAGACCCGGGGAGGCAGCTGATAGTTATTTCTGTTCTGGTGTCTGGAGGGGGAACGCTGGAATGGTGAAATTAGTGAATGCACGATTGTGCTCCCTGTCCTGTCAGTCCTACTCACGGCTGAGTTTCGTTGAAATTTTTACAGAATGTGCGTCTTGAATTGCGAGTGATGATGAAATGGCCTCCTCTGCTAGAGAAACAGTAGGCTCTAGATAGGATCAAAACATACGTTGTCTTCCAAAAACAAGCACATGGAAGTTTTCTTTTATGTATGATAAAACAGCAGTACTTTATCTGTATTTTCACTGGAACTTTCAGGAAAAATGTGAGGCCCAGCACTCTGAAGCTTTCAGACAGATCTCCACATTGGAAGGAGACTTAGCGGAGACCACAGCCATGAGAGACCATCTTCAGAAGTACATTCGTGAACTGGAGCAGGCCAATGATGACCTAGAGAGGGCCAAAAGGTCAGCATGTGTTTGCAAGCTTCTTCCCGTCCCTAGAGTTTTGTGTTTGTGTTGTGATCTAAAGTTGGTTTGCTTCCTGCTTCTTCAAACTGCTTTCCTCAGGGCCACCATCATGTCCTTGGAGGACTTTGAGCAGAGGATGAACCATGTGATTGAGAGGAATGCCTTCCTGGAGAGTGAACTGGATGAGAAGGAGAACCTGCTTGAGTCGGTGCAGAGGTTGAAAGATGAAGCCAGAGGTTGGTGGCATGGTACCAGGCATGCGCTATAAGGGTTTTCATTACTGAATATTACTGAATTTAAGGCCACCTGAAGTATAAACCTCCTTTAAAATGGGTCGCTATAATGCTGGCATGACTCTGCAGGCCCACTCAGGTAGTCAATGGAAGCACGCGGTCCTCTCAGGGGGTGCAGCCAGATGGCGCCGCTGAGCAGGTTGTCTGACGGAGTGTATATCTACATCCTCTTTGCAGACCTGCGTCAGGAGCTGGCAGTGCAGCAGCGGCAGGACCGGCGCCCGTCCCTCAGCCTGTCCAAGGATGCGGAGAAAAGCGAGCCACTGTCGCGGCCCCCCTCTGCGCTTCCCGCCACCCCGTCGGGCACGCGCGGCTCCGCCAGCACCTTTGCCACACCCCCGGCCTCCTACCGCCGAGGTCAGAGCCCGCATGCAGCTGCCGACTTACCAAGGTGACGCAGGAGGATAAACGCCAAGCCTCTGAGATGAGCAGCGTTTCTCCTCCTGTGGTACATTTTAGCCAATTAGTATTAAGTGAACCAAAGACTGCCAGCTGTTCTGCATTGACAGTGACCTCTGTACACAGGTGATGGCCTGACAGGCACCCCGCTGACCACATCTGCCCGCATATCAGCACTTAACATTGTTGGGGAGCTGCTGCGGAAGGTTGGGGTAAGGAAACAGGCTGGCCCTTCTACCTACGTAATGTTTAATACCGCATTCACATCTCATCCTTCCTTGTGGCTTTTCATGTTTGTTAGTAAATGTTATCCATTCAGTGCATTCCTGATAAATTCACCAAAGGAGGCAGCGTGGTGTGGTTGATTTTACTTAAGGAGATTTCCATAAAATAATTTCTTTTGTGACGAAGGGTTCAATATGGCGGTCTTCATTTTCAGAACTTGGAGTCCAAGTTGGCCTCCTGCCGAGATTTTGTGTATGACCAGTCGCCAGGTCGCATGGCACTCACTACGGGCTCTGGGACTGCGACTGCTCCGCGGGAACCTAAGGAGAGCTCGCCCAGTGCCAACAGCCTGCCGCTGTTTGACAAGGGGTGAGTTGCCTTTTTTAGACAGAGTTCGTACTGCATGCAATGGACACTGTGATTTACGGCAAGAGGCTTAGCTCAAGCACAAATACAATGTGCTAATAAAGTTTAAATCAAATAATGGAGTATTACAGCTTTCTATGAACTTTTAAAAATAACTTTGCTCTAACTTGGATCCCCCCAAGCATGCTAACATTATTGATAAAGAACGAGTGGGCTTGCTGAAAGTAAGGTGTAAACTGTGGTTGGGGGCAAAGCCAGAGCCAATCAATGAGCCAGTTCTCCATGCCAGCCTGTGTAGGAAGGCAGATTGAAGGATGCACCCACAATGTTATAAATGAGCTGTCAAAGGATCTCGCCTGATCATTCCCCTGTGTAGTAAGTGCATGTTACAATAGCTGTTTCCTTTAGTTACAGCTTTTGGCAGGAGGCCAGAGGTCCCTCAGTTTTCCCACATTGAGGAAATATTGCTCACTGTATTTCTTGGGGTATTTTAATGCAATTCCTTTTGAGATTACTGGCCTTTACGATCCCTTGCCTTTACGTTAAGTGTGATGGAGAGAGAGCTTTATTTTGTGTAACTTGTAGTCTCTCATGTTTCAGCTTGGTGAAGCGATTGGATTTTACAGCGGCGCCCTCCAGTGTTGCCTCCCAGGCAGCGCAGTCTCCACAGGGCGTGGTGAAAATCTTACTATGAGAGCTTGCGTGTCACCCTGCCTCAGAGGGAATCTGCTACATTACTCTTCTTAACATCCTCATGCTTTTATTATCAAAACTGTGGTTCATCCAGTTAGTGTCTCGACAGGGCTGATGGCGGGTGACAAACTACTAAACCCACAAACATGGAATGTGCTAGAAAAAGCTGACGTTTCACTGCTCTGCAATAATCCCGTGTTCAGCTGCGCCCCCCTCCAGGACCCACTGGAGCATATTGAGGATCTGCTTTCTGCCACTGCTGCCTTTGCTTTAATGACTCTGGACCCCAAAGCTGTCAACCTCAGTCCCTCTGGCTGCCTCTCTGATTCTGCAGGGGCTAAAGTCAATACGGAGAGTCATGATACCTCCAAGGTCATCCACCAATGCCTGAGGAGGATAGGTTCTGGCTGATGGAAGCATTCCTCCTGTTTTAGTGAGTGTTCTGGTTTGTGCCGAAACATCACAGAAGGTGTAGAAACAGGAGGAAGTGGGGCTGTTCGGATATAAAGTACAGGCTCCGCCCTCTAATCGCTGCTCACGTTAATGTGAGGCTCAAATTGCCTGCCAAGGCTGCTTCTAAAGCCTTTCTCTTGCATGTTGCCTAGATAACTAACTTCTGATCGGAGTGTCAGAGCCAAACGGTAATGTCAGAGAATACAGTAGTTTTAAGAGCAGTAGTGACAAGTTCGTTAACTTCTGTCTCTGATGGAACAGAATAGCCGAGCAATGTAGTGTTTTAGGAGTAATTCCATTCGCATAGAGCAGCTTGATTATCATGACCAGGTCCTGTGTAAACTGGCAATGCTTGGTGTCAACAAACCTACATACATACAATGCAGAATCTCAGCTATGGCCTCCAGCTGCCAGGTTAGAGCTTGAAGTGTTGGATCAGTTTGATGATGTTGACGCTTTGTGACCAGAACCACTTAGCTGGCTGCCCTTTTATAGAAGACATCGCACTGCCTTTGTACATTGAGTTAGGCTTACTCGAGTATTTCTGGTGCGAAACAGTTTTTCACTGATTTATGTCTTTTGGACTGGCATCTGTTCCCCCCCCCTCCCATCTGTGGGCACAGTTGTGGGCCATAGTCAGTACTTGGTAGGTGGTCGGTCCTGGTTTTAAGAATATATAATGGATCTAGAAAATCATGTGACAAAGCAATACACTGGGCAGTACATATTTTAATAAAAAATATATTATCCTTGTACAGTTTTGAAGGGGCACGTATTGAGGTGCAACACTGCTTAGTTCAAGAAATGGCCTCGAGATGTATTATTGGAATATTTCCCTATGGCTACAATTTCGATTAAAAATGATTCTTTTATTACTGTTCTACATTGTAAGACATTTACATGTACTTAGTATCATAGGGTACACTAAAAATAAGGTCACTAGTAACTAAGTAGTATCAGTTTGGATTTCTGTTTTGCCCTTAAGTAGTCAACCTCAGAAAACATATCCATGTGACTGAGAGCTGGACGAAGGTTCTTTTTATATATTAAAAAATAAGTCATAGGCCACATGTCCAGTTCGACATTTGAACAATTTATTGTTATGATTACTGGGGTTCTGTGTGCTAATAGTGTCTCCTCTACTGCAGAACATTGTACTGACTGGTTTTAGGTAGCAATACTTGCATCATTGTTCCAGAGCCAATATATTTTTTATTTTCTACTGGAAAAAGTTTTTAAATTTTCTTTTACAATTTTAGACATCTAACTGCTTAGATAATGTCATGTTTTGGTTAAAAAGGCATGCAAAATTGCTTTGGCTTGTGCTTCTTAGTGAGGGTACTAACAGAAAGTAGTTGTACTGCAGGATGTATTATAGAAGCCGGCTTGTTACAGTCTGCAGCTCAGGGGCACAATTGATCTTTGCACTTTTAGCAATATCTGCACAAAAGTAACATAACCATAGTCTGCGTAGGGAATTATTTTTCTACAGATTTGGCTGATGGAGAACAAGGAAGACCAAGCTACTCTTATGTGTGTCCTTCATGCATTTTAGGTGATAGTTATTTAGGAATCGCCAGATAAAATGAGATTTGACTGTAGAGTGAGTGTGGCATCCACACCATCACACATAGAGGATTCCTGCTTTTCAATACGTACCCGAGGTGCTGTATCTAGTAACGGCAGTTTGGTTTGCAAATACTTTTTATACCAAAATGTGTACATTAAAAAACACTCCATAATGGGTGAGCTGTAGTGTGTCATTATTCATGGGGGAAAGCGGTTGGGTAGGATATGGGTGTGAGATCAGAACACACTTGTGAGAGAGAAGCATCTGGGTTGTGTTGACACACTTTATTTTATGTGCAAGTGGTTCACAAATACATTGCGATAAGTGACACGTAAATGTCAGTTTAATCGAAATAACATTGGGGTAATTCTACTGGAACAGTGATCAGTACGTGAATCTGTGTTATATCTGAACAAATACATTTTAAAATACAAATTGTCTAAAATTCTCTCGTATAAATTTGCAAAGGTTGCATTGATTTAGTTATTTCGTAAATTCTTTGAAATGCCCCCTGACCCAATGAAAGGAAGAGCATTCTTTTTCATGAAATTCATAGCCTAGTGTACCAAATTTACAACATGGTACTGTATTCGTTGATATATTTTATGTATACATTTTTATTCGTGACCATCACAATATAAGCATTCTAAGGCACACAAAATACATCCTAATTGTTATGAATTTAATAGAATATTATGAAAATAACATACAAGGGACATTTGTATGAACCAATGTTCGAGATACGTTGCTATATTTCATAACCAGTCATTTTGCACAGGTCTCATTAAACTGAGCAGAATCTTCGTTAGCGCATTAGAAACAGGCTTAGACATTGACCATGCACTCCCAGGAAATAAATTATGCAGTATGACAGCATCTTCAACTCCGTCAGCACATCTGGTTGGGCCATATGTATGGTTTTTCTAAGCTGATACGTCATAAACATGTAGGTAAGATTCCCAATGAAAAACCTGTTTATGTCATCTAGTTATGAAGTATAACTATATGGAAGAACCCTACAGTTATTTCCAGAAATGGAGGCCCAATGTTGAGTTGTTGGATGTGGATCTTTTGAATGTACTAAACTCAACACTGAAAATGAGGGAGGGAAAAAAAAAATATATATATATATATATATAGTTTTTTTTCAATATATAAAGATATTTATCTATCTAGATATATATCTTTTATGTGAACTACTCAAAATTCATTTAAGTAGTTGTGGTAGGCGGGGACTTATATTACACTAACTACAGGTTTTTTAGAACTTCTAAGCAGATGGAAATTTAAATATGTTACTAAATTATTTATTACATTTCAGCTGAGTAGGAAGACCTTTGTTTATGATTCTATCAGTCCTCAACTATACTTAAGTACAGTTAACCGGGCTTTTGATACTTCGTGGGATGTTACCTGAGTGATTTTATCTTGTGTTATATAAGGTGCCTTTTCAAAAGCAAGTGATGTGTAATCTGCAGAAGACAGGGGGTACCAGCAGCGCGGTATCTGGAGGCTGTAATGTTTTGAATTTGCAGAGAAGGAATGTAATGGTTTAAGAAGATGAAAGTGCAGCACAGGAGAGAAAATCAAACAAGGTGCAAACAGCTCAAATCTTAATTAGAATTAATGCTTTTGCCACGAGAATGCACGTGTTTCTGGCATTCAGCACTAGTGACATACGGCATTCCAAATAACTTGCATCTGTCTGGTTGAGAGTTTGCAGTGCAAAACTGTGGTTAAAAACACAACATTGTTATAGATTTGGTTTGATCTGTGTTAACCGGTAAGCACATTTGTCTGGGAAAATATCAATGAACTGGGAATGAAAAACTGAAGGTGAAGCGTAAGTTCTTCTACTCGGCACTCTTGGTTCCGTTGAGGTCTCCCTGTAGGTCTGCATCGTCCTCAGAAGCTTCCATGTTGTCAATCACTGCTCTACGACTGCCTCCCCCAGAGCGCCGCGGTGCACTGCTGAATGAGGGCTCGTTTCCCCGTCTAGAAAGCCACAGAAATGAAGGATGAGAATCAGAATAGAAGACTAGTTGTAGGACAGGCAGGTCTGTCCATTCAGAGAGCCCTCTGCTTGGTTTCTGAGATATAGGCTATGGATTCAAATTTCAAGTGTTCAAGCTCTGGGACAACTTATGCCTAATGTAACCCTCTATCAACGTCTTACTGGAACAATGAAGTTCTATGCATTGTTTTACACTCGACTTCTCAGAACACAATTATATCTGAAGCATTGTTTATGAACTGTTGTTATGCCAGGTTGGACTATATAGTGCATAGCATATGAAATGTTCTGTGGGTCTTAAGTAAGTCCCTGTCCAGAGGGTGCTAGCTTCTGGTCAAACAGAATTTTAAATGTTCCTCTGTTTGGCACTAAACATTACTTGGCACAAACTGTGTATATGTATATTTTGTGATGTTGGGCCACCCTAAAAACTCAAGATGAAGTTGCAAGTCAAATTCTGTTACTGATGTTTTCCAACTTTCAGCTTGAAAACTCATACTTTACACATCCAGCCTGCATCTTTACAAAAAATTTGCAGCTCAAACTTTGTATATGTGTACATACAGCCACAAATCACTTACATATTAATTATAACAACAAAAAAACTAAAGAGAGGCATAGTTAAAGGAGATGCTGCAGTGAAATGGCAGGCAGGTTAACTCTCAAACTCATTTCACTCCCAAGACAGAGAAATGAGTTTTGTTTAGAGCACTAAACAAAGCTCTCAGAATAGAGAGAAACATGGTCACATAGCAGAAGGCCTCACAGCTTTTGTAGGGGGAAGCATTCTGTGGTTCGCTTGAGTTTAGATGGTTTTGGTATGTCAGCTCTGCATGTACAGTATTTACAGGATGGTATCTGTTAACCATATTTCAACTCCACTCTTCTAGGCGTAAGCATGAAAGACACAGGGGATGGTAAGGGAGAGGGGCGGAAGGTATTATGAGGCAGTTTCTGAAGACATTGGTACCTGCTAAGTCACTGCGAAGGCTCCTGATTGCCTCTGTAATAAAGACAGACAGGGCTTTGATTTCAAGTGGAACAGACACGTTTAGGTAGGCCCGCAATGGGCAGTCAGACTTATGAAATAATCACTAACCCCCGTCCCATAGTGCTCTGTGCAATTTGTGTAATTCAGTTTGTTATCTTGAGGAGTTACACTGTATGTGATTATTAAAAAGGCCATTTCAACGAGTGGCTATTCCATAGCATGAAAATTCATAGACGTTCTTTCTTGATTTCTGGATGTAGCAGACTTTGGGCAGTCTAAGATTTTTAGGGGTTTAAGTTTTTTAGGGGAGTAAAGTTTGTCAGTGACATTGGGGAAGGCTACCAGTGGAGAGTACTGGAGATCTTTGATGACAGAAAATCCATAGAAGGTTTGAGAGAGTGTGCCAACAGGGGGGACTACTGCCCTCACTCATGTGCTCATTTTCCTACCTGAGTTTGCTCTTCAGTGCATTGACCTCTCGGGTCAGGGCATCGTTGGATTCTGTGGCCTCGTCCAGCTCCCTCTGGAGCTTCCTGCGAGCAGCAGTTATACGCTGAGACTCCTCCTCTGATTCTTCCAGCTGCCTCTTTAGCTGTTTCAGCCGTGTGTTGGCCTTTTCTCCCTGCAGAGAAGTGAGTTAGGGTGAATCATCTGGCAGAAGATCTTAGAGGTTAAAACCTGTGTAACCATATTGCAATGTTGTGTCATTGTACATTTCTACTTACTGATGGAAAAGAAGTGTTTAACATATCCATCACACCTGTGTGTACCGAGGAAATGTTTGACTTACCTGGTCTTTGTACTGCTCTGCCTGTTTCCGCTCGTCCTCCACTTGGATCATCAAGTCCTTCAGCTTCTTCTCTTTCTGCCTCATACCCTTGGCAGTTGCCTGTTTCTCCCTATGTGAAGCATCAATATGCGAAAGAAAAAGAAATTGCTTAAGTGGAATTATGCAGTGTAAGAAATAATAAAGCGTAGTTAGGGTGCTTGTGGGATTCTGCTGAGCTGTCATTTCGACTGAGGCCAGGAATTTAGGTGTCCCCTGGTGATTTGTATTCACCTGTTTTCTTGCTCCAGCTGTTCCTCCAGCTGCTGCACCTTGGATTCCAAAGCAGTGATAGAGGACTTGAATTTGGATTTGACCTGGTTTTCCATCTCCTGTAGCTTGGCTTTCAGCTCCTTGTTCTGCCTCTCCATTTGCTGCCGTGAACTCTCGTTCTTCTGAGCTGTAGCACGCTCAGCCTGGAGCTCATTGTTCAGCTGTTCTCCCTAAACAGGAAGAAGAAGAGAGTTTATGCATGACAGGCTTCAGCATGCTTGTGGTTCTGCATGAACCTTTCTATGGCCGCTGTTTTCCTTGCCGACCTGTTGCACGCTCTTCCTTAACCTGTCGTTGAGCATCTCCATGTTGCCCTGCTCCTCCTCAAGTTCCTCCTCCAACTGGGCGATTTTAGCTTCCAGCCGGCGCTTCTCATCAGACAAGGCTGACCTTCACACACAAGAAAGACCATGTTGCAGAGGCAGCTCTATCAGGATCTACCTGACTTTCATTCCTGCTCTTCTGGTAGCACTCACTTTCCAGATGTGTTGCTAGATAGTTCATCAGCCAGCTCATCTCTCTCAGCTTCAGCCTGCTTACGGGCTCTCTCCGCTGCAGCTAGGTCCTGCAGATAAAAACATCTGGATAGCTTAGCTCCTCATGTGTCACATTGACTGTGCTGCAGAAGCACGACTGTGAGGTACATCGTCATACCTCCTGTAACTGCATAAGCTCAGCCTCCAGGCTCTTGTTCTTCTTCTCGCTTTCCTTAGCTGAGGACAGCACTTCTTCTCTGGCTGCACGTGCATCATCCAGTTCTCTCTGGAAGTCTTTCATTTGGGCCTATAAGACAGAAGGATGTCAGCCAATCAGGAAACCATCTAGAGTTGACCTAAGAATCAAGTCTATGAGTCTCGGCACACTGTAGGCCAGCGGTTTATAATAAAATGCATCTCTAGAGCCATTTTCGGAGTTGTGAGCCTTGGTCAATGACCACAGGCCACAGGATTCAAACTGGCAATCCTCCCAACACAGGCATAGATTTCTAACCCACAGAGCCACACTTTGCCCTACAAGAGCTTATATGTCATTGTGGACAAAAGCACATCATCAGTACACTCAACTCACCTGGATCTTACGCAGCTGTTTGATAGCCTCATCTCGGCCTTTGTTGGATGTCTCGATCTGACCCTCAAGATCTTTGATGTCTCCTTCCAGTTTCTTCTTGGCAGCTGACGCCGTGGCCTTCTGCTTGCGCTCATCCTCAAGCTCTGTCTCCAGCTCTCGTACCTGAAGGAGACACGAAAAAGCTTAATTAGCCAATGGTAAAAATCTGTATAGGAGATGGTTGGGGGTAATCTTCCTCTTTGTTGTTTTCTAGGTCTTTAATGGATATATTAGTTGTTATAAAGACCATGCCAGAGTGTTTGAGATAACAGTGATGGAATTACTCCATTGGGGAAACAGTTTACACACTGATATCGTAATTTCCCATACTGATCCCCACCACATGCTAACACAGGCTACATATACATAACTAAAGACATTACTCGGAAACTATTAAAAGCATGTCACAGGCCAGAATAATGTTTAAAGGACTTGTGGGAACAAACGTATATCAACAAATCACTAAAAATCCTGGGTAGTCGGTCCTTTTGAATATATCCAGTGCAGAAAGAATCGAGATTGCACCTGTTTGATCAACTGTCGCTTCTTTTCCTCGCCTTGCTCATCCCTGCCCTGCAGATCTCTCTCAAACTGGGCTTTGAGAGCTTGCATGTTGACCTCCAGCCTAAGCTTGGCATCTTCAGCTGCCTGGAGCTCATCCTCAAGCTCTTCCAGTTGGGTCTTCATCTCTTCTACCTGGGCCTCCAGTCCACGCTTTGACTTCTCCAGCTCATGTACCTACATGGAAGCGATGATTTACAAGAAGACATTGTAAACACGGTATTTTAAAAAATGTTAGCAAAGAAAATTGCTGCTGATATGGCATTTTTTCTATTATTGAATGGGGCTTTAAGGTACTACAGTATATCAGAACATTACTCACATTCTTGCCCACATCATCCTTGGAGCTGACCAGGTCTTCCATTTCTGTGCGTAGGGCCTTATTGACTCTCTCCAGTTCTTCGCGTGTCTCCTGAGCTTCCTCCAGAGCCCGAGCCAGGGACAATGCCTTGGTCTCTTTCTCACGGGCCTCCGCTTCAGCACGGTCACGCTCATCTGCATACTTGCTGGAAACACTCTTCTCCTCAGCAAGCATCTGTCATTAAAGAATGGATAGAGATCAATGGATAAGCATAAGACAACCTTTTTTATATTTGGTACCACAGTGCAGTTTTTTTATGAAGATCATGATTAACCTGGTCAAACTTCTTTTGTTTCTTCTCCAAGTTGGACACTAGCTGCCTCTGGTTGTCTAGGTCTACCAGAAGATCCTCCAGCTCTTGCTGCAAGCGGTTCTTTGTCTTCTCCATCTTCTCATAGGCTGAGGCCTTCTCTTCAAACTGTGTGTTGGCTGCCTCCAAGTCTCTCTGCAGGCGCTTTTTACTTTCCTCCAGAAGTTCCACATTGCTGACGAACTCCTCCACCTTCTTCTTTGAGTCCGACAACTGGGATCAAAGGGGTCATTATGAAAAGCTACTGATTAGCCGCAGTAGGTTAAATAATGCTGGCATTGTTTTCTTGGGTATCTCTCCTAGACAATCCAAAGGATTACTGGAACTGTTAACAGTCCTAAATTGTAGTGATCCATGACTAACCTGTATATTGAGGGTGGAGACATGCCGTTCCACGGTCCTCTTGGCCTCCGTCTCCTCATCTAGCTGCTCCTGAAGTGAGTTTCGTTCATCTTCTGTCTGACGGAGGCGAGTTGAAAAGCTCAACTTCTGCCGTGTCTCCTCTGCAAGCAGTTCCTGAAAAGACGGCGGAAGCTTCAGCACCAAGTTCACTGCTGGTTCATGAGAAGAATATGGAGTGAATTTCTAGGCAGACATTGGGATAGATGACTGATATTGAATCACCTGTACATCCTGAACTTGGGAGGTCAGACTTGCCACATCTTTGCTCAGCTTGATGTTCTTGCCTTCTGCTTCACTTAGAATATTCGTCACGCTCTCCAGCTCCAGCTGTGAATAGGATACACGATGCATGCATTATCGCAGCCATAATCTTAAAGGTTACAAGCCCTCCTGTTTTGCTTCATCAGTTTTTGACTGACTGAAGCCCTGAGATTACATCAGCAGTACAGAGCAGAGCAAATGGGCACTTACGGTGACCTTGGAGACGCGCTCCCCAAGCTCTGCCTTCTGCCTCTCACCGTCATTGAAGCGGGACTGCAGGTCAGACAGCTGGCCTTCTACCTTCTTCCTCTTGTGCTCCAGATCCTGCTTTGCTTGGGTCAGTGAGCGCACCTCTATGCTCAGTTCTGAGGACTCCTTTTCTAGTGCCTGTTTTGCCTTCTCTATGTTAGATTTGACCTGCAGTGACGTGAAAGGGAGAGGACATATGTAGACTGAACTCATCCCCATTCCAGAGCAGTTTTTTAAATTGGATGAATTCTGATCTGGAATTTTCCAGATCAGAATTCATAAGTAAGTCACTTGAGTTAAACTTTTCTATTATGCTCTCACAGACATGCTTGCACCTGCTTGGACTAAAGTTTCAGAATAATCTTTTAAAGAGGCAGATACCGACTTGGACTGTAGTTTCAAATATGGCTTTCGCAGATAGTGCCTTGCATTCATTTTGACTGGAGTTTTAGGGTAGGTTTTTGCATAAAGCGACTCCTACACACTTGGAATGAAGTCGCTTTCATAGATAGGGGCTTGTAGAGGCTCATTTCAAAGGAGACCATCACAGACTGAAGCTCTTACCCGCTTGGACTGCTCAAGCTGCTCAGTGAGCTCCTCCACAACCTGCGTATGCTTCTGCCGCATCTCCTGCACTTGTGCCTCATGTGAACGGCCTTCCTCTTCCATTGCTCTCTTTAACAGCGTCACTTCCTGCTCTCGTTTTGCCCTGTGTGAGGTCACCCATTGAGAAAATCTGTAAAAGTCTGCTCTCTTAAAGGCAGAAAACGGGTACTTCATAGTTGGCTGTATATCTGATTTATTCATCTTAAGGGGCTTTTAACTTATTTAACAGTGTCGTTGTAGAGCAGTCGTGTGAAACAATGGTGCACTGCTTGTCCAGTCCTCACCGAAGCTCCTGCTGCGTGGCGGTGCTGTCCAGAGTGTCCTCCAGCTCTGATCTGAGGGCCTCCAGCTCCTCTCCCAAGTCCCGTTTGGTCTTCTCCGCTTTGTTGCGAGCGGCACGCTCAGACTCCAGGTCCTCCTGCAGGTCTGAGATGTGTCCCTCCAGTTCCCGGATCTTCTTCAGGGCATTGTTCTTCTGGGCCGTCTCGTCTTCGAGCCTGCCACAGAGAGAGCCAGCTGAACTACCACTATACTCCCACAAAGCACAAATCTTATCAAGTATTTTTGCCATTCATATAAGGAAAACAACAAAAACAATGATGTCGATGTGGTGAATTTAATCAATTGCAATAAAAAACAAACAGGGAGTAACAAAACAGAGCAACCCGATGGCCGAAAGATGTACCTTCCTAGAGTGGCCTGCAGTTCCTCTTCCTTCTTGGCCAGCTGTGCTTTGAGCTCAGCAATTTGGGCTTGCAGGTCAGCAATTTGCTCTTGCAAGTCATTGCATTCAGCATCCAGCTTGCGCTTGGTTTTGTCCAGCTCCTGCCGGCCCTTCTCCTCTTTCTTCAAACGCACTGTAGGGACATTGAGTATTCAAAACCAAACCCACACTTCATTGTTGTACACAGCGTATAACGTCTGAATGAAAACTGAATACTTACCTTCCAGCTCAGATATCATAGACTCATGTTTGTTCTTCAGCTTGGTCAAGTTTTTCGATTTTTCCTCTTCCTCCGCCAGGTTGGAGCTGAAATCTGCTACCCGCTCCTCCAGAAGCTTCCGCTCCTAAAATCACAGGTGGACGACACTCAGCTGTCACCATTTCACCCCATTGCCGTTCACCAGTGATGGATCCTCCATTCTGCTGGTTCACGCCTACCTTGAGCAGTTTATTGTTCTGGTCCTCAATGACTAAGATATCATCCTCCAGCTTCTTAATCTTTCCCTCTGCAGTGACCTTCTCAAGCTGAAGCTTCTGACGGGCATCCTCCTCCTCCTCCAGATGTTCTTCCAGTTCCTAGAAATAGGAATTCATTTCAGTGCTGTATTTACTGTATAAAGTGTCTCAGAATCACTCCTAGGAATAGCGCTTAGGGTCTCACTAGGATACAAATTTGTCCTACCTCAGAGTACAACGTAAGTCATTATGAAGCATCCTACATCCAAAGCAAGACTTTTAGTTTAAGAATTAATGGTGTTTTACGACATCAGCAGACAGTGAAAGTAGAAGAAGAATAATGTTGCATGAAACCAAGTACTGCTAGTACTACTGTTATTGCAACTACTACTACTACTGGTACTGCTACTATTACTACTACAGGTACTACTACTGCTATTATTACTACTACTGCTACTGGTACTGGTACTACTACTATACTGCTATTACTACCATGGTTACTATTACTACCACTATTACTACTATTACTACACAGTGCCGTCGATAATAAATACATTTAAAAATACATAATCTGAAAGTGAAATGGTGTGCATTGTCCTCCATTGTTTAATGAGTAAATCACTTTACTTGAAATGTCTGTGGCATTTGTTTTTTTTTTCATATTTATTAGTCCATTAATTCTATCCCTTGTACTTTGGCCGGACACAGCACAGTCATTGATACAACACACAACACTGTCCCTGTCGTGTTGATATCTTTTTAGAAGTTCATTGTTGTCCAGCATTTCCAAAACATTCTTCCTTTCCCGGAATGCACACACCTGACTGTGTCTGAATGCCGTCTTCTCCCGACTCCTAATAGGTTCGGGCAGTTCTGTAGCACTGCTAAATCCTGGCATAGTTAGGAGAACTTTCCTATCATAAAAAAATTAACAAAACGCTGCTACGCCTACCCCAAAAAGTAGGACCAAAACTTTGGGTTACTTAAGACCACTTTTCTGCTCTGAGATGCTTTATAAATATGGGCAGAGATCAGTTTCCCCAGAATGGAGTCTGAAAAGCATCTATATATCTGCATGTGCTCAGGACCCTGGTCAGTAGAAATGGGCAGGACAGTAGATGGAAATCTCTGGGATGTTCTGAGTGGGACAGGATAAAGGTGAAATGATGTCTGATGAGGTCATACCTGTATCTGCTGCTGCATCTTCTTTTTCTCCACCTGGATGGCCTGGCCACGTTCCTCCTCCTCCTCCAGCCGCGCCTCCATCTCATGCAAGATCTCCTCCAGCTCTTGCTTCTTGGCAGCCAGACGTACCCGCATCTCCTCAGCCTCTGCATACAGCTCTGTCTCGGCCTGCAGCTGCTCCTGCAGCTGGTTTCTCTCCTCCACCACCTAGCGTTGAGCCGGGCAAAAGTTAGGGACGTATTTTGAGTTTTTTAAACATATAAAGAATTGTTAACCTCTCAAATACTGACAAATGTATTGCATCAAATACCAGGTCAGAATGTGTCACTTATCTGATGGGAGCTACAGTGAAACCAGCTTAACATGCCTGTGTGTGTTTCAGGGTAATCTCCTTCAGCTCCGTTTCCGTTTTTTGTGTCTGTTCTTTGATCCTGGTCAGTTCTTCCTCTTTCATGCTCATCTCCTCTTCCTGGCGTGTCACTTGCAATAGTGGCTTGACCTGAATATCGAACCAGGACATTAAAATTCATGCAACATCTAAGCTGTGTATCCAAGCAAAGACTGATACAGGTACTGCCTTGAAATCTCACCTTAGTGAAGAGTCTCCACCACTGCCAGTTACGTAGTTTGAGGTAGGCTGCGCAGTTCCTCTGGATGACCTTCATGGCTGTCAGCTGCTGTTGTCTCTTAGCAAAGGCCCTGCAGCAGAATAAGAGATGGAGGACAGGCTTTAAGGGAACACACTTAAGGTCAAAGTCCTAACACAATCATAATGTATCTCACTTCAAGGGAAAACAGGTCCTCAACAGACATGAAGAAGCCTGGGACTCACTTTCTGGCCAGGAAGCCTCTGGCCTGTGACTGGAAGGCAATGATAATAACTGTGATCTTCAGGTCACGTTCCTCTTCTAGCTGGGCCAACACTCCAGTACGGAAGAAGATCTTGCTCTGACCAATGCGGTAAAGGTTTGGGTCCAAATCCAGATGCTTAATCTAATGGATGAGAGAGTGATAACCTGTAGCAGACTTACTGGAAATGTAAATAACTGATACTCATGATGATTCCATAACAAAATCAACAAATATCTCCAAGAATGTTTTTACAGCTCACCATGAGAATGCAAGCTTGTTTGCCATCCATAAAGCCTTTAGGGATAGCACTTGCAGCCAAAATTTCATAACTATGTTGAAAGAAAAGAGGGTAGCACAAAATCAGAAATTAGAACCTAGTTGTATTGAGAGTTAAATTTGAATGTCTTCTGTAAGAACAATCATTATTCGAAGTGCTGAGGGTGATGGCCCTTCCTTTCCGGAATTGCTTACCGCTGCCTAAATTCCTGGAAGACAATGCGGTTAGGGAATCCCTGCCGGCAAATGCGAATGCCCTCAAGCACACCATTGCATCTCAGCTGCTCCAGAACTAGGTGAGCATCCAATTTCCCTGCCTAAGCAATAGAGGAAACGGTCATGTTTGATGTGATATACGCTTCAGCATTCTTTAGTGACTTTAGACACTTCTGGGTAATAAATTACACCCCAATAGTTATTAGGAGAGTGAATTTACACAATTTAGGTTAAACCCATTAACTGGATGTTTCACTTCAGTCTTCAGTACAAGCTCTTACTGAAAACCAGTGTATACTGCTTCTCTTCCAAGAGTGGAATTTCCCACTTCTTACATATAAACTACATACCAGAAGATATGCATAGATCCTAATAATATCCATATTTAGCATATTATTAACTCCTATAACACAAAGCTCCAACTGAATGTAGAGCTATTTAAATATATGCTGTAAGGGACTTGCACAGCACAAGCATCTGGTATTAATTTGCGCACCCTCTTCTCGTGGTTGGGAATAATGCACCGGACAAAGTTGGGCTGGGTGTTATGTAGGGTGGTCATCAGCTTAGCCAGAGATTCCTTGTAGAGCTGGCCCACTGTACGGAACATCCCTTTCTTAGTTTTGGAAGAACTGGGCATGGAGCTGTCCGACATCTTGGCTATTGTCTCCAATCCAACCACTCGGTCCACTGTTAGTTAGGAAGACATCACTTAGTTAACTTAGGCTGCTACGTCTGATAAAGAGATAAACAGAAACAGAAACACTCTCATACTTTTTTCAGCTTTAGGATGCATCAGCACTTACCATCTTTCCATAGCTCTTGTATAAACGGGCTGGAGGAGTTATTAAGCAGTGCAGTCACATTGTCATTAAGGGGGTCCATGTTCTTGGTCAGCCAAGCAGTGGCATTATAATCGACCTAATGAAGAACATCCAATCACTTCATTCTCATCAAGTATACTTACAGAACATCATATTGGATCAAAATTCAGCACCTCCTTAATTTCCTGTTTAATGTAATTAGCTAAATGACAGACATCATGTTGCTTGTGCATTCCAGATTCAGAGTCTGGTCTAGATCAGATTCTGGAATAAAGGTCTCTGTCTGTATTGTAGATAGCCAGTGTCTTCTTACCTTGCCAGCATAGTGGAGAACAGAAAACTCAGTCTTGTCCTTCAGCTGCTTTGGTTTGGCAAACTTGGTGTGGTTGCCCTGTGTGTTAAAGAGCTTCTCCACAAATGAGATATCTGTGGCTTTAGGGAACCAACACTCTTCATCCAGAAGGGCAAGGATGCCTGGTGGATTATTCTGCAAGGATAAATTTCAACTGAAAACTACATGAATAGACAGTTCAGTCCGTTTATTGCATTAAGGGTTATACTTGACATCTACATTCACCGTGGAACCTAATGCAAGTATGGCTGGTCCCCAGAAAGTACACCAATGTACGTATCAATACACTGTCGGGGAATGTATAGCGGAAGGCAGGTACACTGACCGGTCTTTCAATCAACTCAATACAGGGCTGCAAGTCCAGACCAAAGTCAATGAAGTTCCACTCAATGCCTTCCCTCTGATACTCTTCCTGCTCCAAGATGAACATGGTGTGATTGAACAGCTGCTGTAGCTTCTCATTAGTGTAGTTGATGCACAGCTGCTCAAAGGAATTGTCCTGTGGGGGACCACAAATGTAACCATGTGCTCAACTGGAAAGACCGCTTTTCATCACAATGGCAAGTGACACAACCGATGATGGCACAGGGCACGTTCCTCACCTCAAAGATCTCAAATCCAGCAATGTCCAAGATACCTAAGAAGGATGCCCCCTGGCGCTTTGTCTTATCGAGGGCCTTGTTGACACGTGTCAAGATCCAGCGGAAGAGTCGTTCATACATTGCCTTGGCTAGGGCCTCTATGGCGAAATCAGCCTGTCAAAAAAGCGAAGACACCCTGTTTATTCATCATTTTAGACGTTAACAAATTATACTTGAATTCATATTTCAGCTAGATTATGAGGCAGTTCAGGCAAAATGCTCTGCTCAAGGTCACAACACCTCCTGCATTTGACTAAAACCACTACGGTAAATTCAGTCTACGGTTTGTAACAGAAACATTTTACTTAGCGGTATAGAGCTAGACCTGTGATATTTGTCTCAGAGCATGTATAAGACGCTAGCTGAATAGCTGGATAGCTGCATTTCAGGTCCCGGCTTGTCACTGTCATAGGTAATCGATGGGCCTTTACCTGTTCTTTTGTCTGTGCTTTCTGCACCACCTCTCGGCCTACTTTGATGCGCGGCGTGAGGATGGCACGGGTAAAATCGGTCACATTGATGCCTTGAAGGTGGCACACCTTCTGGGCAGCTGGACATAGATGAAATGGTCATTATCAGAACATCTCCAAAGGAAACCTATTCCTGTGCTCGCAACAGAGCTAAACGTTTTTACAGTAATCTAAATGAACTGTTTCAGCCTAAAGTTGCTCAGCACGCAATATGTTTATGTGACCAAATGTCACAGCAGCAGGGTCCCAATAGCAGTGTTTTTGCGTGAGGGTCAGGGATTTCTCATACCCGTGTTATCTGGCATTGTTGCCTGCTCTTGGTTCCTCTCTTTCTTGAATTCAATGTTCCCAAGTTGTAACACACTAGAGACCACCTTCAGGACACCTGAAGAGAATGTGGGTATTTAAAGAAAGAATCATTAAGATAAAGGAACTTCTGTCAAAGAGTCATAAAACAGAGTTCTCAGATGTAATCAAATTCACCAGTCTGCTCTTCCTCTGTGAAGCCCATGATGTTCATGGCCTCCATTGTCTCCAGGTACATCTCGTCGTCCTGCTGTCCTGGAATTTGTACATGTCCAGCCACTAAGAAGCGATAGTTGTTGAAGCTCTCCAACAGCAACTCCTCTGTAAAGAGAAATAACAAGTCAGGTGAACAGAGGGTCATGTCTATGAGTAAATGGGTGACACCTACTCATGGGTGCAACGCCAAGTTTGTACCATGCAGCTTGTCTTTGGCTCCAGCCACCATGTAGTAGAAGATGTGGAAGGCCCTCTCGGTCTTAGCCTGCCGGATACAGCGGGACTTCTCCAGCAAGTCTGTGGTGGTAACCATGTTAAGGAGGCCTTCTTCTTATGAGACTCATTGGCACTTTCAGCAGTTCAGGATCGTTTTACTGGCATGTTACCCAGAAGGACATACTGTCTGCATGATCACAGCTGAACCACTGCTACATGAGCTATGGACACAACACAACCATGTGAGATAATGGTCTACTGCAATGTTTCCCAACCTGCTCCTTGAGGAACCCCCAGTCCACATTTATCCTCTACCAAGACCTGGGAGGGAGCAAAAAGGTGTCCGGTCTGGCTGGGAGTTGTGAGGTAGCAAAAATGTGGTCTTTCTGGGGGTCCCTGAGGACTGCATCTGAATAAAGAAGTAGCATAAGCCCTAGCTGCCTGCTTTCATGTCAGGATACATGTCTCGATGTTGGCTCCCACAATGTAGCCAGTAACATCAAAGTTAATCCGGATAAACTTGCCCTGTGGGGAGATAACATTAAAAGGATATTAATACCGATAAACCTGCAATCCTGACAATCAACACAGTGCAATATGACATAACTTTTAACAGCAATATTAAATGTTTCGTTATGTATTATCTAATGCTCATTTTACTCAAACAGTATAGCAAAGGATTATAATAGTACATTAGCTGAAAGAGAGAATGTATGCTCACGAATCGAGAGGAGTTGTCATTCTTGATGGTCTTAGCGTTTCCAAAGGCTTCCAGAATGGGGTTGGCCTGCAAAAGCTGCTTCTCCAGCTCCCCCTAGAGCATCCATGCCAGATGTTAATGAGCAGCCAGCACCCACACAAACAGCGGCCAAGCTCAGGCTGGCCTCAGCCAGCACTGCAGGGGTCCGAACCAAGAACTTCCCACATTTTCATAAAGAAAAACGAGAGGAAGTGCAGGAGCTCATTAAAAGGCAGCATGCAGAGGTCACTGGTGTCAATACCAATTTATGGGAGACATTATGGGAACAGATTAGGAGAGAAGGAAGCAAAGCTTTAACAGACATGAAAGTGGTACCTTTCTTTGGTGCACACTGCTCCAATAAGTACAACTTGTGTTCTGGAGCAATTTTACATCCTAAAATACTCTGATCGTGCATCAACAAATTTGGCTCAATTAAAGATCCTTTGACAAGTTTGTCAATACAAATAAGACATGAAACTGCTCATCCTCTGGAAAGAATATTTCTTTGTCAATGTGTAAGATCTGTAGGAAGGTGAGAGGCATTAAGATACCAAGGGACTCCAAGCAGCCCTGATCCTGGGGATCAAAGGCAGGAAGTCAGTTGACTGATGGGGCCTGGAGGAGGGAAACTGTCCAGCCAGGGCATTTTGGGCAGCTAGATGCTCATAAATGAGCCTCCTAATTGTGTTTATATAGCAATGCTGCAATTAAATATCCTCCATGCTTGTATACACACTCCTGTCTCACTTACTTACAAAAAAACACTGATATGTGTGAATCAATTTAGTGAATTTAGTTTTATTGCATGTTACAGCTTAATGTTTCTGCTGACATTATGGTATTAGTAATATTAGTAATAGCCGTAATATTTTTTTCAAAATTGTATACCAATTTGCTTAAAAGAAATGTATGGGAAAAGAAGAGGCAGATAGCTACCAGAAAGTTCAGCGCTGAGGACGAAAGCACAACCCCGACTGCAGCGGCAGCTAGAGAGACCGGAACACAGTGGGAAAGCAGAGAGAAATGCAAGCAGACAGGAAACGAGGAGGAATGCAGCTCTGATGATGAAAGGCATACCTTACACAGACACATCTTTGAAACCAAAGGCGGCTTAAAGTTTTACAATCATGTGACTACTACTTTACAGCAATCACGTGACCACTACTTTACAGCCCTCCTGAGGCCTGGGCATGAGAAAATGGACTGGTGCAGTCTGTCCGTGCTCCGCTAAGGGGGGTCCTTCAGGAGAGCTGCTTTTCGTGGACGAGTTTCACCTCAGCTACGAGTCAGCGTGAACAACTCCGAGACCTTCCACGTGGTGACAAGAGTGGTTCAGAACTCCACACTGTGCACGAGTGCACTACGGCTGGCAAGGCCAACTCTACGAATGACTGGCGAGTGTGTAAGGGGAGGAAAGGGGTAGCCTGTGATAGGAAACGTCCAATGTCGAGGAAGAAAGGAGATGGGCATGCTCACACTGTGCTCAAGGTTCTGTGACGGACCTTTTCACTATCAGATTCAAGCTCTGACAGTGAAAGGGTTAAGTACATAAGAGAATATTATCACTCTCAGATGGGGGTAACAGTTTTACATCATCTATCACTGTAAATTAAAAAATCACAATAGTGCTATGACAGTGATATCAATGAAGCTGCACTACTTGACACTGCTCACCAAATATGAGAGTGGCTGGACATTGTATCAGATCCCAGGTATGAAAACTGCAGTTTCTCACATCAGATCTGCTTTTTGGTAATGTGTTGTGTATGAACGTTCACAAGAGTGTCACTGCACACAATGATGCTACGCTATTTTACTTTTGGTGAGACACTGTAGCATGCAATTCTGAGCCTTGGAAAAACACACGCAAAAAAAAAGGAAAAGAAAAAACTAAGCATTCTGTTTTTACTCACGTAAGCATATAGTGATCCTCCTTGTGGCTATTTGGAGGAAATTATGGTAGGAGTTAACCTTACAAGATTTTCCTGAACATCAGGTAGGGTTTCCCTCTTGGGTAAGGGACAGTCTCTCAAATGGCATTAGGGAAATGCTGGTGATTCAAAGCTGGCAGAGCACTGGCATCCAAACCAAAGCATATTCTCTTTTTGTAGAACTTTGGAGCATAACGTCTATAAACAACTGGTGCAACTGGTTTTCAACACCATTATCGTATTTTATTAAAAATTTTATTGCTCCATATCAACAATGTTTTGTTTATATAAGAATGTGACAGATTTCCATAGTTAGCAAGGCTTTCATGAGCTGTAGTATGGTTGAAAATCATGTGTCACACTTAAATTAATTGAGTTTTGGGGGTGATTTTCCTATGTTTATGAACAATGCATTAATTTATTAATTAATTTATTACATTTACCTGCTTTAATAACTAATAGGGTTAGAATTCATATACATACTCACAAAAACATCTCTAGCCTCTTCATATGCATGACAAAACATGAAACTGTTAAGGTAGTCCTAATTACGAAATCATGTGCATTCCATGCCTCTATAGCGCCCTCCCAAACGACCAAGTACAAAGAAGGTACTACTCACAACGCTGGAGTCCTTCTTTCCCTTGTGAGAGGAGGCCACCGTGGCCAGGTACTGGATGACCTTCTTGGTGTTCTCAGTCTTTCCAGCCCCAGACTCCCCTCTGTCAGTTGGCAGGAGAGAAGAATGAAGAATGTATTTCAGGCCGCGTCAATGCTACATGAGGTCAGTCAATTCAGCATGCAGATTCTGCATTAATTTCTGACTGCAGTAAAACATATTCTCGCTCCACTCCCAGGAATCATTCAGTGTCCATTGCTGTATGTGCATCAGACAGGATTTATGGCTTAAGTTAAATGGGCTGTCACTGCATTTCTCCAAGACTGCCGTGACCCGTGGACAGTTAATTGTGACACTAAGACCTTCACATCTCCCCTTGCATATTACACGTTCCTTTTATCTCTAATATGCCAGACAAAGTGACGAGGGGCTCCATCCTTTCTGCAAACCCCAACAACTCCATAAAAGGCAAAACATGGCTAATTCAGCAGGCCCACGTAATGGACTTGTTTAGCAGACACAGGAATCCAGCACGTCCTGTTGTAAAGCCCTCCCTTCACCATAGCTGAACCCTTTGCTTCCCGTGGCATAGAAGCCTTCAAATAAATTAAGTATGACAAAAAAGTATGACAACATCTCAGATATTAATTGTGTCACCAAACATAATCCACCCCTATAAAACCACAAAGGTCCGCTTGTGCTGTTTATAGAGGTCTATCCAAAGTACTACATGTCCAGAGTAGAATGTGTTGAACATGTTTTATTTATTCAGGTTATTACTATCACAAAACCAAATTATAAGGGTCTTCCCATTCTGAAGACTCCCATTGTGCCACTATCTGACAAGCAAGGCAGCAATTAGCACAATTCATATCATTTGTGATCTCACCCTTGCACTAGTGATTTGAATGGCATCCCTTGTAAGTTTTGCTTTCATTGCATGTCCACCGTTAGAGTCCCGGAAACAATTGTGTCTCTGCTGGAAATTCCTCTTCATGTATTTTTATTTACGAGTGACCAGTGGCGTCGGAAGGAGTTTGACATGGGGGGCGTATGGTGGGGGTGGGGGGAGCAAGGTATTCTGTGACATTGCAATGGGCACACACTCAATAAAAATTTTAGTAGTGTCATGCCCTGCCCGTCGGATCCTCCTGTGTGCCACGCCCCCTCGTTTCCCTCGTGCAAATCCTCCTGTTCCCTGCTGTTTTGTGTTTTGCAATCAACGTTCTGTGCATTTAGTCCGCCCTAGTCCTGTCCTCCCAGTCGGGTTGTGTCTATGCCGATGTCTATGTCTATGCAAAGTCTGCTAGCGCTCCCGCTTACCCCTGTTTTCTCCCGTCTGTACCCTGTGTACCTTAAACAAACGCCCTTTTGAAGGGCTCAACCTCGCAGCCTGCATCCATGGGTCGTAATTCCCGACGTAAGCGTGACAAGTAGTTTCACAACTATAATTTTTAAATAAAACTTTAACTGACCATATGAAAGAATGATTGTCTGACATAGTGCTAGATATATATCCTGGTGAAATTGACCTCAATAATGCACAGATTCAGAATGAAAGGCAGGCCTAAGAAACTCACTCTTAACTCGTCATGTGCTACATCTGTATCATGGCAGAGACGTGTTAACTAGCAAATGGTGTCGCAATAAACGGTTATTGAAAAACCCGAAAGTATCGCAATGTGATTTTTTTCCCAATTTCGTTCAGCCTTAAATAGATATCTGCTCATGTGACATTACTGAGTACATGGTGAAAGCTTTAGAGGGCATAGGTCAAGCTGAAGCTTCACGGAGAATAAAACATGATTTTCAGGGCTGAGGAGTAACAGGGACAGAGTGGGGGGAGGGAGGGGGCTGCTGATTTTGGGGGCGGGGGCAGCTCCTCTCTGTCCCCCCATTTTATAGTAAGATTCAACAAAAGTGCATAAAAAATTATTTAAATCCTCTACATGTTATCAGTATAGTAGACAAAGTATCTCAGTCAAGTGACCCCCCATCAGTGAGGGAAACGAGGAGTCCCACTATCACAGTGTCTCAGGATCTCTTAATCATAGCTGTCCTCTGGCATCTTTGTTCCTGTCCATTTTTAAAACAGACTCCCCCTCAGTGCCAACAGTGGATGTACATTTGGGACAGACAAACTTGTCCCTCTGCACTACGGGGGACTTTCTGTCTTGGAATGATTCAAACATGTTTCAACAATATTCTCTGGCTCTCTGATAACAATGTGTATTACAGATTTTAGACAAAGGTTCACTGCAGTGCAGTCCCACCGCAAATAATGATGTTTAAGTCATTTCATGCAACGAATATCTGCAGTCAGAGACGGACACAAGAAATGTCCACTTTGTTTTCGCTTGAGAATGTGACCCAGTTTTGACAAAAAGGTTAATCCCTTCTGATACCCATTCCCCAGGAACCAGGAAGACTAAGCAAGGAATTTAAAAGCAAGGTCTCCACAGTAGGACCACAGACAAATGCAAATAAAAAGCCAAGATAGGATCAGGAAAGGGTGTATTTCCCGATCAGCCAGCTCAGAACAGAGAAGGCCCAGGGCACTGGGCTGGGTGAGCCCTCCTACTTCCCAGCATGGACATGGACACGGACAGGAATGATGAGTCTGCAGACCAGTCTGTAGGTGCTGCAGCCTTACACACACAGTTAGAGGTCTGCTCTTTGGGAGGCTGCAAGACCAGAACAGCGATGTGGCTGAGGTCTGTTCCATGGCTGGGAGGTCTGTCCCATGGCTGGGAGGTCTGTCCCATGGCTGGGTTTTTCTGGGAGTTTTTGTGCCTTGATAAGTCACTGCCCAGCCTGGTTAATTTTATCCTCAACTGGCTTTCTCACAGTACCCTGGAAAAAAGCCAGAAATGCTGGCGAGGTCTGTGTGCTGACGGATCCAGCTCATTTAGTGTAGCTAGCTTCTTGTCAAAGAATGGGACAGGCTGGCGAATTAAAAAAAAAAAAGGAATGTAAAATAATCCTTGATATGCCATGTGAGAGGTGCTCCGTTTTATTTTGCTGTGCTGTTTTTTAGTGCGATACATTGAGGGTGTCATTTTTCTCGGTTAGCAACACATATCCGCCTGACATTCTTTCTCTTTTTCTGAACTGATCAATGAATTTATGTTTAGACGACCCCCAAACTCGCCATTCGCGGTCACTTAAAGACTGGTGATTTTAGCAATACTGCTTGCCTCATTGACAGCAAAAAGCATTACAACAGATACACCCAAAGACCAAACCAAACCAGTGGTATTAATCCCAAACAAAGACTGATCTGGCTTTAGAGTCCGGATACAGGGCATGTTTCCTGTGAGTGGGCTGGTTCTGAAGAGAGCTGACCCCCATGAGTGATATGAACTTTTCCCACTGCTGTACAAATGGGAAATACCCACCAAACTTCCTGTCTGCCCTGTAAACACCATAGGCTTAGGAAAATATGTTTTCCAGACAGCAAATTCCCAGCACGATGCCTGTAAACATATAATGTTACTACAACTATGTGACCGGCAGTGTCTTTCTACAGTTTTGACAAAAACATAATTTGGGCCTCTCTAGGAAATCAGTCACTTCTCCATTTTGTAGGATTAGTTTGGACGTCGGGGCGTATAATGTAGTGTATAAACAGCATTCACTTACGTGCACAGGATAGACTGGTCCTCGCGATCTGTGGAAAAAGTGATTCATGGATCAGGTCAGATATCTCTTCAATTTTTATTCTAAATCAGTATATTTTAATCTAATAAAATCCAAGTGCTTTGAACTGAACATAATACATGCTTGCAAATGTGAAGGAATCTCATGGCTGGAGTGAGTCTGCACTGAAAACTAATATGATTTGTAACTGGGTCAAGGAGCAGAATTAAACCATGTTCATTTTTCGTCCAAATAGCTAATGTGAAAATCCATGAAGAAAATGAAGTTGCTCCATTTATGGGAATTTCTGCAGCATACTGCCCATCTTTTAGCTGCTTAGAGTCACCGTAGGGCCTAGAGCCCACCCCAATCCAGAGCAGGGCACACACACAATCATACACTATTGCAGTCTAGAGATTATGATAAGCTTAACTGCAAACATTAGAATGAAGGAGGAAGACCCGAACAATACAGGGAGAATATTCAGGCTGCACACACCCACTAAAGCGTGCCATGGCACAGTAAAGTCAGATTCTCAGGCATAACAATAAGGAACAGCCATCATGCTGTGGCCCTTGGTCACAAAGGTTATCTATCCCTGGAAGTTGTATATAAACAGCCAAAAAGCCCATAGCACAGCATCGACATTCTGTTGCATCAGGTGGACACCTAAGACCGAACATTGTCGTACAACCTGTAACTGTGCTCTGTGAACATTGTCGTACAACCCGTAACTGTGCTCTGTGAACATTGAAGGCTGCCATATCCTCACTATGGACATGACTTGTCTGGTCTTGCTTGTAAACAGCAAACGTCTCCCATTCCCTTTTCTTCCAAATTAAGGCAGAAGACAGGGCATCCGAGAGCTCTGAGAGGGGAGCAGCATCTATCGGACATTCCGCTGCTAACAGTCCGAAAGGCAGAATCATTGACAATGGACTAAACGATGTAGTGCACTACATGTACCATTGTGCTTAAAAAGAAGTTATCCTGCTATTGAGTGCTAATTTCTAGCAGGACACTTATTTACTGGGAATTATTCATGGGAATTACAGTTATCTATTATTTGGCTTCAAAGGCAAACAGTCTGAAAGACCTTATAAAGGAATGCGATGGCCCCCAGAGGGAATACCAGAAAGTTCACAGTCCTCTCGAGATTTGATCGTAGATAACTGGACAAAATTCGCAGATCTGATGCATCAGCTGGCAAAACAAGTCTTGTGTGCGTACAAATTTGTCACAGGTAGAAGGAGGATATGGTAGAAAAGAACAATCATTTAATATGTGCTGCCAGATTATTATTCTAGTAAGAGCTTTGAAGTAAATTAGCATTCAGCCTTTCGTAGCGAATCAGAAGCATGCCAAATGAAACCAGAGAAACTCGCAGCTGATTTACAGCATCCCACACAGAGAGAACAGGAAGAAGTGCTCAGCTACACCCAGCAATCAAACCTCGCACTGTTTGTGTTCTGGAGAGCAATTTCCGCAATGTGTCCATCCTGTTTACTGAGGACTCATCTACACACTCAGGTAGTGCAGCACAAATACTTTCTGGACTGAAAAGTAAAAATACAATTACCTTTAAACAACAGTAATGTCATTCATGTGTGCCTGAAAGATGGTAAGATATTCTGCAGGCATAACTGAATGCACACAGTATAGATAGCCGAATAGTTGGGGGGATGAAGTTCTGCAGGTTAGGAATCTATACTACATCAACCACAGCAGAGAGGACCTGGAGTTAGACCTGAGGATTGCCCATTGAGTCGAGAATTACTTTATATATTTTCATTGTCAAATGTGAATTATTAATATCATGTTATGTAAAAGCACAGTGAGCATACATTAAGCTATCAGCATGTGATTATTGTGCGTGATCTAGATCCAGCACTATGGCGTTTTATTAGCATGGAAGGCTATGGTAATCACACAGCTAAGATGCTGGACAACAAGTAGGTGAGGTCATCTCTGTTCTCATTTGCCTTCCTGACAGAATCTGGAAGGAACCGAAATAACTTACAGATTTCACAACACATAAAGTTTAAATGTAGATCAAGTTCCAGCCATTCCATTTCGGTTGGATGATGTGTGTTAGCAGAGGCCAAGGTTACCAATGATGTCATCACTTCAGAACAAAATATGGATTGATTTCTGGGTTCAGACAGGGCTACCATACATGCAAAAGCAGCAACAATGTAACATTCTTAGCTGCCCAATGGCTATGGCCAGCTGATAAAGGAGGAAGTTGAGTGACATCTGTAATACACCCCCCCCCTCCCAAAACCACAGACAGAGACACATGTAATCTTGTGTGCACACGCTGTGAACATCATTCAGTGGGAGGGCTTTAAGTTCGGCATCAAAGACCTGCCAGGCTTAGATAAACGAAGAGTCATTCTGGGGAAAATTACAACTGACTTACTGTCATTATTAATTTGTTTATAGTATTGGATTTATTATCTTTAATGGTTTGAGTGATTGTGTCCCTACAATGACACTTTAGTTAGATGCCTTTGACTGTTTCCAACGTAACTTCCATCCAAATTTCATTCCTCGGGGAACACAGTGAATGTGCCAGAAATTTACAGTGAAGAGCCAGACCGTGACCTGAATTAAAAAAAAAATAATTCTGTTGAGAGGAATAATGTTGGATGTTTGTAACAAATGCTCCAGGGAATAAATACCCCCCCACACCCCAAGCTTCACTCTCAACCATAGCTGTGCAAATGATGAAAAATAAATGATCATTTCATTCATCAATTACACTGGAGGCTTAATGAGAAGATGGGTGTTACTGTACATCCCACTACGCTTTCTTCTACTGCACTGGCTACCTTCTGAAGCTCAGTGCTCTCGAAAATTCCTTGCAATAGCCACACACATGGCCATCCAGTAATTTAACAAGGTAACACAGTCACTTAGTGAATTTCGAGAGCACTGAGCTTCACTGAGACAGATACCCTCCACCAGCCACACAATCTTTGGAGCTGATGAAAATAAAACAGTGGCAGATGCTTTGATAGATCGCTACAACAAAGCCTCAAAACCACAAAACTCTTCAGTAAAGAATATTATCCACTTTAAGCACCTATTAGCGCGTATATATAGACAAACTCTTTTATGTAAAATTATGACGCTAGGGACAGTTTACTCTTAGTTCAATGATTGTCACACTGCAGTTTTGAAATAGCCCTGCAACATCCTATGGTTTTAATGCCTTAATCTTAATATTGGACCCTAATTTGACAGAACGTGTCCATAGCAGGTAGAGCCGTTCGGCGAGCATGTGCACACAGGTTACCTTGCATCATGTTCCTGTAGGCGTTATCGGTGATGGAATAGATGTGAGGTGGCACCTCGTGACGTTTCTTCCCTTTGTAGATCTCGATGATCTTCTCGGAGTAAATGGGGAGCATCTTATATGGGTTCACCACAACACAGAACAGGCCCGAGTAGGTCTGGGATAAAAAGAGAAACACCATGAGTTGGCACTTGCTCATGTGCACAGAGCACCACATGTTTCTGAATCGGTTCTGGCCCGTTGGGGGCTGATGGAGTCGGAGTATATGGAATAAATGGCCACTTCATTCTCTAGCTTCCAGGAATTCAAACAGCTGTTAGCATCCAGGCTGATAAGAAAACATTCTGCCGCGGTTTGATATTTAACTTCATTACACTGCATTTGTTTTTAATTTCCTACTTCCTCTTTGAAATGGTTGACCAGCAGTTCACAGGCAAGTAGAGATTACAACCTACTTGGTGCAACAATAGAGATTTACTTCTCAGCATGAATGCATGCTTGCATCACCCTGTTTGGCAAGAGTGATGTTGATAGATTCTTGCTTTGTACTTCATGCAAACCCTGGATGAAATGCTGAGGAATATCAGCTACCAGAAGTACTTAATTCTGAGTAGATAAAGGCGACCCTGACTAGGATAAGGGGATAAGGGGAAGATGGACGGATGGAAAGATGATCTGAATTGATAGCTTGATCCTGTCTTGTGAATGACTAAAGCTCACAGTCTTTACCATGTTGAACAAATACATTTTAAAACTATTAAATCACTTGTATACTTTATACAGCATATACTTATCTGCATTGAGTAAATGTCAAGCATGATCCCTGACTCCCACAGCAATGCCTCATGGGAAATGTGGTGGGTGGGAGGCAGAGCTGGCCCCACAGGTACTCACGTAGATGAGCCCGGAGAAGTAGCGCTCTCGCAAGTTGTGCAGCACCGAGGCCTCATTCAGGCAGGTCAGCTCTGCCATGTCTTCCACCTTGCTGAACTTGGGCGGGTTCATCTTCTGGATGTCGTCCTTGTTGATGGTCACCTTCTTGCCATTGTCCGCCAGTTCCACCAACACCTCATCACCATGCTCCTCCTTGATGCTGGCGGCCTCAAACCCATGCTTTTCAGAGGGGATCCACACCAGCTTCTTGGCAGACCAGTCAGCCTGGGCCACAGGACTGTTCATGAAGTCCTTGTCCAAATAGAGGAACTTCTCATCCTCGCTCAAGGCTTTTTTGGACATCTTGAAGTTAGCTTAGGAGCTGTCAAGAAACCAAAAGTTCCTATTGGTAATGCATTTAGAACAAGTAGAAATCAGTCAGATTAGGAAAGGGCAAATAAACAGTTAGGGTTCTATCTTTAAATTAATTTTTAGCAGATTTGGTAAGAAATTATCATACTGAATAGATGAGTACAGAAGGTCACTGTCACTAATAATTTGTCTGAAGATCATAAGTACATTTTTAAAGAGACCAAATGACTCCATTGATTTAGAAGACAGGGTTAGATTTCTATATTAAGCAGGCCCTTTGAAACTCCCTTATTCTCATAGATTTAACCACCCCCCCCCCCCCAACCCCGCCAGCATGTCACAGGCCACAGGGGAGAGAATCACAATCCCTAATTTAGCCCTGTGGAGAGCATATGGGAAATGATACATGTCACAAAACATGACCACCTAAAATACTATGCTTTTGGAAAATGGTCATACGTGCCACGAGCACATGCACAGCCCGGGAACACCGCCGCCATTAACATACGGTAGAATAATAACCGCGACAACAAAGATAACAGTTAGATGGCCATGCAGGGGCCACGGTGGCATGCGGTGATGACCATATAAGGGCACCTTCACTGCCGCGGTCTCCTTTCTGAAGACCTAAACAGCAGAGCCAGTGAACTCCCAAACAAAGCCCTTATAGGGAATAATATGTCCGCAGCCAGGCTCACAGTTTATGCCAAAGCGATAACGTAGAGCTGGAGCTGTGAAGGCCGTACGCTGAGTATGCATTCATGTCTCCACACACAGCACATGAATATTCTGATGATAAGGCAGTAAGTATTTGCCACATAAACTAGCTAAATGCTTCCGTAATAACAGGTGTGCATATACATTGCTTTGGCACATAGAGAGCCCTCCTTTCCTGAAGGATGTAATAAACTGTATGGTGTATTTTTACATTACACTGATGACCTTGGCACTCAGATGAGTATGAGTGAGTATTGAGGTCACTCAGATGAGTACAAGTGAGTACCGAGGTCACTCAGATGAGTACGCAGCGGCAAGCTGCTTTTCCTCAAGATTTACTCTGCACCGATGGAGGATTTAGCGGCCCGGCTGCAAACACCCGGACCCCCAGATCATCTGTCTGACTGGCTTTTGGAGGAGAAATGCAAGAATGAAGCACGGCCACCCCTGAGGACATTACTCCACTATTTGGCTCGGGACACAGAACCACCCAGAGCCCTGTTTACAAACAGCTTAACATCCAGCACAACAAATCACCTTTATTTGGCACTACAAAGTATAAAGCCGGCAATTTGATTACGAGGACAAGCTCTCAATAAAAGATAAAGCTGTAAAAACATGCAAAGGATCTCAGAGATCACTCAGCAGTTTGCTTACTGAAATCCCTTCGTGTCATCTCCCTTCCAGAACACTCTTTTGATTTGCTAAATATGTGTAGGGTTAGGGTTACGGTTGGGAATATCGCTTCCCCCCACATCCCGACCGCGCAGCTGGAAGCAGATGTCGGCATGGGGTGTGACAGTGAGCCCAGCAGAAGCCCCGTCTGCAGCTGGAGTGAGCTTCCATCACTGAAGATGACACCACAAGGGAAAAAAAACCACTACAAGTGGTAAAGTGCTGTAATCATTTACCTATCGGCAAATCATTTAACTTGGCAAACAGGTACAGAGAGCTTTAAAATATGGTTTCCCATATGGTTTCACAGTACACACACGTCCTTCATTTGTACTTTCATTCATATTAACTCCTAACATCTGTGCACTCCGGGCACCATACAGGCGCAGGCCATTCTAGATAATTCTTAACTGCAGGAGGAACAGGACATTTACAGGTTTCCTTTATGGAAAACCATAGAAGAACAATCAGACGCGCTGCAATTAAATGATACCCCCCTAAATCACCTGCTGGGCCCCAGCCACGACCCCATGTTCCGTGGAAGCCTTTATTACACTCCTCCTTTCTTATTTTTTTTCCAAAGAGGTGAAAATTTTGATTTGATGTAGAAACTGCATGAGAATACTCAGCCTAAATGCAACTGGGCCACTTAAATCTAATCACAGATTAAGGATTACAGCAAGGCAGATTGCTATGGTAATTTTATAAATAAAACAATTCTCAATTGACTGTGAAAATTAAAAGAACACAGAAGAATACCTGTCCTGCCCAGCAACAAAAATCACTGCCTGTAGCCTACAGAGATTGCTGTAGGGTATCAAATACCAATCTTTGAAGAGCACTTTGGAACTCCAATAATTGCTGCAGTTTATGGTGCAATTCTGAAACTTTTTTGATTACTCACTGGCCCCATTTTCCATTGATTTCCAAAGTGAAGTGCGATAAATCTGTGTGGCGGTTTGGATGTAGTGATATCCCACCACTGTTGCATTTTGTACATGCAAACTCAGCTCATAGGTTTATTCAGCAAGAATATAGCTTCACAAAGAAGCAGCATTGACTCTTAAAAGCCGCGTTTGTAGAGCAGGAAATCCTTTGGTTGGTTTTAATTCACATACTTTTTCTTCTCTATTGCAGGTTGACTTCCTCTAATTCCTGTGCCATTGTTTAAAACAATAAATGAAACAGACTTTGAAAACTTGAACCCCATTTGTTTAATAGAAAATGCTTTTTTTCTCCTACAAGTGAACTTTTATAATCCATAATGTTCGACTTGAACTGCTCACTGAGATATATAGTTGTTTGAACTCAAAACATATTAATAAAAATAAGATGAGTATTTTCTGGCAGAACATAAAATAATACACATAATAATCATATTACAAGAAGAGGCATCACCATCGCTTTTCATAGGGTAACCCTTAAGTTCTTATTTCCCCAGACGTTGTCACACGATCCCTTGTACAATATGCCCATATTTTATACTGCAGCAACTCAAAGATGCCCTGTACCCTTTCTATTAGACAGAACCCATGCTCGCCTCACTTGCACGTCAGTTTGGACAAAACCGTCCTAAAAATGAAATGCATCTGCAAGGACAGGCACTGTGTATGAATCATTGCATACAAAATAAGTAATAAAAAAAGTGTGAAACACCAAAAATTTCATTTATTACTATTATTCTCCACACCCACTGCAGTGAGACATTTTGGCATAAAGCACCAGATAAATATGTCAGGGATCGATACTCACCAGCTGACAGATGCTTTGAACCTAGAGGCTGGGATCTGAAGAGTACTCCACAGAGGGACTGTCCAAATTATCCTGACCAGGGCTCGCTAGGGTATTTAAACAAAATCTCCCTGTAGAGGGAGGGGCGCCCCGACTCAGGTCCTCCTTCATTCTTTGCTCCTCTGTTTCGTTTGCAGCTCTCGTCTGTTTGTAGGATGCATTGCAGGACTGACGCTGTCGTGCGCTTATTGCGCGCAGGTATGTTAGACGCGCCGGCCGGGGGCTGCTCTGTGGAGACCGAGCGCTGGTACTTCAAGCGCTCCCCTGTGCCGGATCATCATCCGTGCGCATTACTATCGATATGCCAGCCGGCCCTGGCCGAGATTCTGCTGAGATGCACATCAAAAACACCCCAATGGCTTTTGTCTGTTTAACAAGAAATGTATATGGTTAAATATTAAAAGTAGTGTAAATAACAATTAAGTCACTGAATGCAACCAGAGGTATTTCTTCTGGTTTTAACACTAGATAATCAAATTCAGTCGATTCAATCGATCGCCTGTTTATCGCCTGATGCCAAATTCGCAAGCAGCATTACGTCATTAAATTATTGATCTTTTCGATAAGTATTCATCTGACACGCAGTGCTCTCCTAAAAAACGCCCCCATCCAGTTGTTTTGCCTCTGTTGAGTTATATGTTTTGATCAAATGCTTTAAATGACATCTTAATGGTTTAAATACCATATTCGTTCTGTTTCTAATCGGCAAACTATTGCGCAAAAAGCTGCAGTACTTAAACCGTGGCTGGTGTGGTTACCGATTACCTTGGCACTCTGTTGGCCACTTGTAGTGGCCTACCGCAAATACACACATAATCTGAGTTTTAGAAACATGCCAGACTGACAATTGACTGTGGTGCAGATTGCTACATTCTATCACTGGCAAAGGTATGACTTTTTAATTATTTGGTAGCCTAATTGCCCACCAGGCATAGATATAACCAGCCAGAAGGACATAGCCACAGTTACCCAGACCCGATAAGGCAGACGCACTACTGTCACTAGAGGAATCCCTTCTCTGTCACATATAGGTGTTTCCCCTGAGTTTCCTCTGATCTCAGCACGGGCCACCAACCATCACACACGTCACATTCCTGTGTGTCCCGACCATCCTGCCACCTCAGATGGAACTTTCTTTATAAGGGAACGCTTATAATCTGCCCAGTAAATCACGAGCGGCCCAGCCGGCTCTTCCAGGACCAGAGATAGCTAGGTATGCAGGGGAGAGTGATGCCTGTTGCCAGCTGAGGGGATGGAAGTAGCTGGAAGCCACGGCCCAGCCTCTGGTCATCATCAGAGAGGAGGATGGTGGCGAGCAGGGAGGCTGGGAGGCTGAGAATCTGGGAACGGATGGCAGTAGGAGGGGGACACAGAGGCCTCGCGGGCCGAGGTGCCATATAAGGATAGGGGGGTCTGTGAGGAATCTCGGCGGCACTCTGTGTCTGAAGGCGCAGCACGAGTAGCTCTGGCCACTGACTAAATATGGTGCAGCAGCGATGGCACCACTAACACAAACATTGCAGCTTGCATGGAAACAGTTTTAAGTTATTTACTGGCTAACATCAGCGCTATGCTGATTCTGTGCTCTGGTCCAGTGCACTGAGAACAAAGTGAGCAGTGAGGGAAGACCCATTACAACCTAAAGTGCTTGTTCCTTCTATAAGCACTGACATGTGGGCCTTTAACTATAGACCCTTCGGCCTTCCCGTCCCAATTTATGGGCAACCGACGCAGCACTAATCGATGGATTTATGTTCTCACAAGTAAGAATGCAGGATGTTGTCAGTGGGGTGCTTGTTCATGAAGATGTAAAATCTGAACGGAAGCAAACGTTTGGGAAAGGGGGATTTTATTGGGTTCTGCACTGTACTGTGCTGAATGGAAAAACCTCAGTGTTCCAAGTGCAGGATACCATCCATTCCACTCCTCCCTGGACACAGCCCATCTTCCTGGAGTCTTTCTCAGCCCTAAGCCCTCTGTGAAATATAACCCCCTTCACGGGGAGTAGCAAAGTTGTGTGAGTCAGTATTTTTGGAATATAGTTTTTATCTGGGGCCCAGAGAGAAGAGCAATGTTTTCTCCCATGCTTGGGGCACTCCTGCATAAAGTGGATGCTCTCCTCACACAAACATCGAGATTGCTGGTGCCTTTTGATCATTTAAATCGTTCCATACTGATCGGGGAATCATATTGTTCATTTGCATTTTCAGCTAATCGAGAGGTGGCCAAGCTTATCCGGGAAGGGGCGTTGTTGTGTGCAGGTTTTTACTGCAAATCCCTAATTAGATTACAAATTTAGAGGACTAATTGGCTGAAGAGTTCTTACACCTGGGTTTGAACAGCGAACCTGAAGGTCATCCTAAAAACCTGCATACACACCGGCCTCTTGCGGATAAGATTGGCCCCCCCGATCTAATCCAGTATTTCCCACAAATCTTCCCTCCATCCTCCATAACTGCTTTAACACTACAATGTCATTGTGTTAACTCTGTGTGGCTTGACAGGCACACAAATAAATGCTTTTAATAGACAGTGAATAATATTTAAATCTAAGTGTTCTAATACAAAATAAAATTGGACTCTGTAGCTATAGATGTCCTAGTGAACAGGGGCCTTAAATTTCAAGGGATCTGAAAACGTTTCATCCAGATAAGAATGTCAGGTTTCCTTTTATGGTACGGAAGGAAATGACATCGAGAGAGGCTGCCTGTGCCCCGGGCTGGCTGGTGCGCCCCGCACTGACTCTGGCCCACAGGGACATTTTTCCATTGCCCCCGCTTTGTTGCGCGCTTCCAAGAATTGCCGGGAAAGGGATTCCTCTTTAAATATTGCATGATCACCGACTAGCATTTGACTTTCCAGTCATGCATCCATGGTAAGATGAAAGTTCAGAAGGTTGCATTATATTGCACGTAAACGACTGGCCTTAGACAAAAAAAACACTTGCTTGTAAGGCCAAAGTATGAACTATAGGTACTGCATTTTCAAAAAGAAAGGCCTGTTATTTTGTGGTAAAGCTTCAGAACCATTTACCCTGGATATAACTCACTTTCTGCATGAGTGTCTACAGTATGTGATGCTGCGTACTTTGCCAGCCTGAAGAGCCTGCAGGTCCAGCAGCAGCCACACAGAACCTAAGACGGTTCTGGATAGTATTCCAGAGGTGTTGTTTTGGCAAAGCGGCAACCCAGACGGCCAATTCCCTTATACAGTCAGCAGTAGTGTTCGGTTCTGCAATGTCACCCCAGGCTGAAGACCTGGGTACAAAAGACTAAACCATATTCCTCGTAAAAACCCGTCTAGTGTCCATATAAGTGAAAAGCTGTCAACCTGTATATATAGTGACATGTTTCCTCAAATGTCTCCCTTTACAAAAGCTGCTGTTTGGTATTATTTGGTATTAACTCATTTCATTGATTTTTTAGCATGATGTTTTCAGAAAAAAATTCATACAAAATCTGGTTATCAGAGAAACTTATTTAAACAGAGGTGATGCAAATTTGAACATAAAAAGACATTAGCAGAAGCAGGTATGCCACCTCACTTAACAGAATTATAAACCCAAAGCATGTGACTTTCACGTAAAGGAAACACAACTAAGTGTATGTTTCCGACAGTCAAACCTTTAGATTCTCGCAAGTGGACGCAAAGTTTTGAACATGGATGGTGAAAAAATATCTTCCCCATGACTTTATACCTCATTCTGGTTTATTATTTTTCTACTACTTCTACAACTACAATGAAAATTGGCCACATTTTGAACTTCATTCTATGTATCCTAGACCATTTCACCACTGAGGTTTAACTTATTTCACTAAATGAAAATACTAATTATATGATTATGGATTAGCAGTTTACGTGCTGCTACCATCGTGTGGTGTGAGGTAAAACAGCACCCCCCCCCAAAAAAATACCCTGCAATGCCTACTTTGCGTTTCATTATTAAGGCAATATTACTTTGACTGAGGGAAGAGACAATTTATGACAAAAAGAAGCAATGAAAATGGGCTTTTGAAGACATGAGTGAGGGATTTCAAGATGCCCACCCTCGTGTGGTTGGGTAAGATAGCTACCATGACAAAACATTAAGATATCGCCAGGTTGAGAAGGAGGGTCATGGAATGCTAATATATGATATAAATGTCAAAAATCCACTAAGATAAGGGAGACATTGCACAAGTAATTAGAAAACTGCATTACATGATAAATGGTTTAGATGTGAATTCAGTTTTGCTCTCTAGGTTGTCAAAATATGTCTATAAGAAATCCATAAATAGTACAGAATTCCGCAGCTGGATTTCTTAGGGAAGTTACTTTCCCACCTTCTAATTAGCAGATGTCCTGTCGATCCCGTGTTATATGTAAGTGTTGAGCTGGGAATGAATGCCAAGCTCCTAATGCCTTCAGATCCCTCTTGCTGCTGTGCATATGTCCCCTTCCTTATTTCTCCCATCAGTGCAGCTCGCTGGATGCATTCTCTCATACACTCAGCTGTCTGTGCTTCTTCCTAACCAGTTATGATCAAAATATACTATGGAAAAATGTTCTTCTCTCTCCTCCCTTCCGCTCTGGGCCATTTGTCCGCCGGCTCCAAGACTGTGACAAGGATCAGACATCCGGCTTGCGTGCAGAGAGAGGAGCTGTTCATCAGCCCCTGTGCTGCTGCTGGTCAGTAACACAAATGATGGAGATGCTAATATTTACCATTATGTTTCTCAAGCCTGACATAACACAGGTTAAGACCCATGTACATGATTTTATTAGGGAAATGGACCAAGAGTGCTGGATAAATGACTAACCCGAAGAATCCCTATGTACTGTTTCTCAGGAGCGTAGTTAGAAATTCTGAG
>JAODKM010000088.1:25604408-25633199 GCA_026780845.1 Petrocephalus sullivani | reverse complement strand
ATAACGTAGTGCAAGCTGAATCCTTGGGGTCCTTTAAATCAGAGCTAGATAAGATTTTAACAACTCTGAGCTATTAGTTATAAGTTCTCCTCAAGCGAGCTTGATGGCCTCCTCTTGTTTGTATAGTTCTTATTTTCTTATTAGCAGAATATCAGATTGAGAATGTGCGTGCAGAGGCATGTATGCTGGTGCTAAATACTCAAACTCAGTCTTAGAGGACAATAGCTTTGAGTACCAGTCTTTAAAAAACTGTCGTCTCTTTGTTAACAGGACACACACTGACACTGAATCCTGTACTTACTGTAGTTGGTCAGGGATACTTTCAGAAACTCATGCATACACAGGAGTTGAGAACTCTAATCCCCTGGTCAGAGAGATATTTCATCTACAAAGGGATGACAATGGGCTTTATCTACAGCCCTGAGCCTACACCCCGGCAGGTGGCTCACCTGGCCTCCCGGCTTCACTGGCAGGACGGACATCACGATCCCTTGGCTCAGGCGCACTGGAGCTCTTCAGGAATACCTTACCCCCCTCCTCTCCACTGCTCAGAAAGTGCGACAGCAAGCTGTAGAGGAGAGGCCTGGAGAGAAGGACAGGGTCTTTGTGTCAGAAACGTGAGCGACCGCCAGCTAGTCACACATTGGTGATTACGGATAGCATGTCATTGATTTGAAAGGGCCCCCTTTATCTTGAGAAGTACTCTGAACCCAGAATCACCCACCCAACATTCATTTCTTACATCACCCGATAGTTTTAGGTACCGAGATAGAGGGCTGCTGATTTTAAGGTTATTCCCCGCCAAGACTGAAACATAAACAGATTATTTTGTAAACTTCAGTTTTGTGAATTATATTATTTCTGTCATGTGCCCCCTAAACCAATCAGTGTACGAGCCTAATTTTGATGTTTTTCTTAATATACCCCCCTCTATTTTTTACCTAAAACATCATCGGGCAGCTTTCAAGGGCCGGCATGGAGGACTGATTGAGTCATTCTTAGACTCTGGCTTGCTCCCAACAAGCCCTCACTGAGCAGGCACGCTCACTCTTTCCTTCCCTGTAATGTTAGCATGCCTGGGGGGGTGGGCAGCCAGTTGGACCCCCAGAGGTTTTTTTTCTCCCTGCTTGGGAGTTTTTGGTTCCTCTCCTCCGTTGTTGTTACGCTCAGCCCCGCCCTTCGTGTGTTTTACCCTGTTTTGCCCTCTGGCGGGGCTTGTTTCGTCGCACCCGACCCTAATTGTGTTTGCCTCGTGTGAATTCTCCGCTTGTTTCCTTTGATTGGCTGGCTCTTGTTTGCCCCTTGATGTCCTGCCCTATTTTAGTGAGTCTGTGTCCTGTGCCCCTTGTCGAGTGTTGTTCATACCCCTTATGGTTGCTATCGCGCTTTCTCCCTCGTTTTCCTGTGTACTCCCCTGTATCCTGGCTAATAAACGCCCCTGTGAAGGGCTCTATCCCTGCAGCCTGCATGATGGGTCGTTCATCCCGCCGAAAGCATGACAGTTGTCAATTGGCTTTTATTTTTTCCTATTGTCTTTCTTTCGTTCTATGCATTTCATTTTCTGTTCCACTCTGTTTTACATATACTAATGTATTCTAACACACCCATGTACAGCACCCTGGGACAACTCTGTTGTGAAGGGCGCTATATAAAAATAAACTGAATTAAATTTAATTATTTTTCAATAATCTGAACTTTTTTTTTCCTCCCACAAATTAACAATGTGCTGTCAAAGTATTTTAGCATGACACTTGCTCTTGTATTCCTTAACGTCCTGCCTTCGGTATTTAAATCTGAACAAAACCTATAATATAAATAGTAAAGATGATAAACTCACACGCTGGAGGCGCTGGCGTCTTCCACCACGTTCAGCTCATTGGTTATGAACTGCCTGTCCAGGGGCACCTCTGGCTGGCCAGACTCTGTGCAGGACACATCCAGAGCCATGCATATAGCAACCCCATAGTCATTTTTCAGAACTGAACAGCCATGACGACTGCCTCATAACTGCTAAATTTGGTATCGATCTGATACCAAGTAAATACAGGGCCAATATCACTGATATCAATACTTTTTACTTACAGAAGCAGCTTGTGTACTATACAGGGGACAGCAATGCATCATCAATAACCACCAAATAATTTTGTGATTTCTGCACTCCACATTTAATTAGTTTATTATGTGCCTTTTAAAACTCAGGACAGATTTTTTTAGCAAAGTTTTTAGTAAAATGAAAAACGTTTTTTATTATTGTAATGAACTAAATCTAGAAACGTGAAACCTGCATAAATTATTGTAAAACAAATGCTTCAAAACTTAAAATTGCTCTTTTCAAGTTACTTATTTAGAAACAACAAGGGAAAAAAATCTCCCTTTGATTACACTTATCTGGGAGAGAAATTGGAAAGGTATCGATCCCGTCACGCTCGTATCTATCTGATACCAATACCAACGTTGGTATCGATACTATTGATATTTGGATCGATCTGCCCACCCCTACTCATAACCCCCCAAAGATACATACGGGTTATAAGGCACTGGCAATGCAGGCAAAGCGAGCACCTGCAGCCAGGGCAGTGAGGCTCGCCCCCTAGCGGCCGGTGGCGGCGCCCTCACCTGCGCGCAGCACGGAGGCCGTGTAGCGGTACTTGTTGAACTCCAGGTACTCGCGGATCAACTCGTTGATCAGCACGTTTTCACGGGGCAGCGGCGGCCGAGGCTCCGACTTGTCGTCCAGGGCGTTGAACACCTCGGCCCGGATCCGAGCCTTCAGCTGGGCCAGGGCTCCCCGAGACTCCAGCGCCTCTCGGAGGGCTACCAAGCGGGGGAAACAGGGAGGCCATGCGTGAGGGTCCCGGACCTCGGCCGATCTGATGGTGCCCGCTCATTATACCTTCCCTGCACGAGTGCCTTCGTTTTTATCACTCACTTCCTTAGACGGAATCATACATAAAACGTCCATGTACAGCAACTATCACGTATGCACATTCTTTTATTGCATTTTATAGCAAATAAACCAAAAGAAGTTACCGCACTTCAGCTCCGTGACGGTCGCCATAGTGACGCTGTTTAACTTCCGAGTTAAAAGGTTGATCTTCCGCCAACAGTCCCGCCATGTCCCGCCCCCACTCCCAGTTGCGAATTTTCCTTTTTCGCGGTGGTTCGGGAAAACTCTTCAATATTCATGAGAGAGGCGCCATCTGCTGGCCAATTGGTTAATATTACTGTGCGAAGCGGGACCTGATTGGCTCCCATCAACACGTGCTTCCTGTTTTCCCGTCTAAGGCATTCTCTGACCAATAAGGTACCGCTTCTCTTATGAATATCAACGGTGTCCCGAACCACCCTGTACGAAGAAAATTGGCCTCGTCGTTTATTTCGAACGGCAATACCTCTGCATTAAATGTAGTCATTATTTCATCAGGGGCATCAATCCACTTTATAAAAGGGCTTAATCACAGCGCGCTGCCTTTGGTAGTTTACCATGAGTCAGGAGAAACGCTGCAGACTTCATTCATTCACCCTTACTTTCCAAACCGAACAGGAGGAAGCGCAAGTCTGTAGGTGACTATTAATCATTAAAAAAAAGTTGTTAAATAGCTATTTTGCAGCTGCTTCCTGAAGGTCTGCGAAAAGTAATATGCACATCAGGTTTATGAAGTTTGCATATCGGTGTCATGGTTCTTTGGCAGCAGGTCGTTCGACCACTTTGCATAAGAGTTTCTCAAAAGCGGTGGGTAGCGTGCGTTGTGTTACATTTCAGTACATTTTTTACTTCGAAAAATATATTTTGCAAAGCGTTGAAACGTTTCACGGCGCATGTCATCATACTGTCCACTAGATGGCGCTGTACGGCGGTATTAACGTGATAAACAGAACATGTATTTTCAAACGGAGAACCCTGTAAAAAGTATTGCATCAATTATGAAAGTGGCTATGAATTTGAATTTGCACTTAGCCAGACGCTGCTTTGTAAACATGCTTTGTAAAATAGGATTTTATTAATTATTTATTAATAATTTATTTATTTAAGTCTTCTCTTATTAAACTAACGGCCTTTAAAAATTTTAATTTTGTGAATTATATTATTGCTGTCATGTGCCTCCTGATCTAATCAGAGTACAAGCCTAATTTTGTTTGTTTTGTTTTTTTATATACCCCAGTCTATTTTGTAGGCCAGGGTTGAGAGTTTTATTGGGGGTGTAATTGCTTACTAGTAGAGAAACATAAAAGTGTTTAACACTGGTTATTTACACATGTTAAGTTTGCTGTCAGCATTTTTGACCAGCTGAAGCCGTCTGGGGGTACAGTGAGGGAGGCCAGCCAAGAAGGGCCTGCAGGAGGCCAGTTGGCACAGGATAAAGGCCCAGACCTGGAGTAAGGTATGGAGGAGCCAGACTTCTTGTAAAAAATGGTTTTGTTTGTTTCCCTGAATGTATGGCCGTCTCATACCTGGCCCTGGCTTTTCAGAAGTAATCTGATCGGATTTCGGTTATCGGATTGGATCAGATCTTGAAAATGGGTTGTTCAAAAGAGAGAAAAAAGGGTTCTGAACCTGGATTACATTATGTAATTCAGCCTTTGTTTTGATCTGAATCAGACCTTGAGTATGTGTTGTTCAAAATTTTTTAGTAGGACTGGGATACCTTTAATTAAAAAAAAAAAATCCTAATTACCCTGATTCCAGGAGAAGGGTGAATTCAGGGTAGATTTTAGGGACAAAATGTAATAAAACAACTGCACAAATACAACTTTGTTTTATGTAATATGCATTTATTTTGCACATATTTGATGCATATATTTTGCACTTGAACCAATACAGTAATAAAGTACATGAGCCTATTTATTAAGCCTTTTAGTACATAGTCAAATTGAATAGTTCAATTGAAAACCGAAGCGGATGTTTGTGTTATTTTGTTGTACTATATCTCTTTAAATATCAACACTGGAGTGACCCCACACTGGATACTCTACATGTTGTTCTTTTCATAACTAGTAGCCTACATTTTAATGTGTCGTCTCATTTAGAACATTGGTATTCCGGATTTGGTAAGCTTGAAAAGTTTGTATCTGGATCAGGCTGATCTAATCCAATGTTGCTTTGAAAAACTGGCCTAAAAATAATATCGATTACCTGATCCTGGATAGCAAAACGTGGGATTTTCAAATCAGGATTATTCTGATCAAGATTAAACTTTTTGAAGAACTGGGCCCTGAGAAGTGCCTTCTGTGGACTTTTGTAGTGGCCTCTTCCCCTCTAGAATGACCTGTGCTGATTACTAGGTGTCTCCTGTCTCAAATGCACCTTCTTCTGCCTGTTACCTCTTTGTGCATTAGCCCGCTTTCTGGAATAGCATATTTATTTCGTCTTTATGACGTCTCACGAGAATGACCTTATTGCGACCTTGTCTGATGTCACATCTTCACAGTGTGAAGCTGCCAAAGCACTTTCGTGCCAGTTTATTGGAAATTAGTTGAATTCGCATCACGTGCAGAGATGAATATCACGTGAAATGAGTTAATGATATAGATACTATTGCGTCTTTGTGTGCAGAGCTATTTTTCACAATTGTAGTAAAATAATCAAGGATAAATCTATTTTAGTATTTTAGTTCCAGTGTCTGCTTATATATAGTATATGCATTCCTAACTACAGTGTAAACACCTTGTTGAGGGCATCATGCATTTACATTTTTATATTCATATATGTTTGTAATTCCATTACATGTTTTTTTCGAACTGTGTGGGTAACGATATGATATGCATCCTTCTGTGTTTTCCCGAGATCCGTATCCTCCCCACATACATCTGCGATAAGCGTTCACTGAAACACGTCCAGCCAGTGGCTGAGTCACTATTACTTTGACATGTCTGACTGTCTGCCTGATCTGTGCTGCTGAAACATAGATGCGCCGCAGGTACGGCAAACCCTCAGTTAGCAGCGTCTCCGTGGGCCGCCTGCGCTGGCTGCGGCTCCAGCAGACTGCAGACCGACCGCTACGCTACGGATGACTAGCTTTCGGGCCAAAGAATTGACACTATATAATAAAGTCGAATTTAAATTAAGCTAGCTGGGAGCCTTAACACAGGCTAAGTCAGGCATATCATTTGGGGTTTGGATAACGGAACCTGAAGTCCTGTGGGTTGTACAGTCTTAGGCAGATCACACAGGCTTCCATTCCTATTTCATCATTTTAATACGGCGGAAATATGAGAAGGTGCTATATGTACAAATATTTTCCCAGTGTATGCTTTCCTACTACATAGGCGTTGATTTGGGAGAGTCGTGCTGTCATTACTCTTGCTCATTTGTGAAAAGCATTACCACCTTTGTACAAAACGTCACAGTTACTAACACCTTGCCTGTTTCGGAAATGATGAAGATGGTCTTTGTGTGCATAAATGAGGGTGGAATTCAGATCAACAAGAGGAGACATTGACATATTATAAATGAATGCATGAGCTTTAGGATACAGGAAACTAGCTAGAGAAACTGTAGTCAGTGCATACTTGTGGCATCGAGGTGACATCTCCTTGTAACCTATATAACCGGATTTTAATTTATATAGCTTAAAATAAATTGGCTTTTTAGAGTGATGATAATACCATTCAATTAAATGATTTGAGGCAGTGAAGCAAGAATAAGCTAATATTTTCCTCTGATTTCAGTAGGCATCAAGAGACTTCCTTTATGGCTGTGGATTACAGCTTTGCATTAGTGTTCAGGTTTTCGGGTCAAGTGTTTTTTTTTTGTTTTTTTTATAATATTTACTGTGAAGTGGCTATTTGTACAGAATGTCCTAGCATCTAGGGTTCCAAGTGTAAATGCAGTACCGGTATTGGAGATACTCATCACTGGTGAGCACACAGAAGCTGCGAGTGCTCCGATTCCAGGACGTTGATTTGGCTTCACTTGAATAAAACGAAATTGCCCTTTTCAGAGGTGGATAGTTCAGGTTCAGAAAGTAAAAATCCAGACCACGATTTTTTTTCAACCAATCAGCTGAGTACTGTGTGGCTGTGACTCTCTATACTGAACTGGTCGATTGGTTGGATTTTAACTTCCTGGACCTGAACTGCCATTTGTCAAATGGTGGGGCTACTTTCAGAATATGAGCCAAGTAATTTTAGCAATCTTTAAGAAGAAGCAAATCCTAGTGATTACCCTTCCTGTATAAGGTTGGGGGGTGGCTACAGATTGTTTTAGTCATAACTCCCTAAAAATACACACTGTTTGACCTTGCAATTCTGACCAGTATTAGCAATTGTAAGATGGATGAATGGATGGAATAGTTTGTTCAAGTTTATTGCTTTCAAGTACACTTACACCAGATTTCTCAAGCAGCGAGCTGCGAGTAAAGTACAGTAAGCATAAGGTAGGGATAGAGTGACCTGCACGGATCACGGTTTATTTGGCTGCTATCAGCATATATACAAAATATAAAAATTTGAATTTGGAAAAAAAATCAACAATAAATATTGTAAACACAGTATTTGTGTACAATGGGTAAAATATTGAGGATATTGCATTCAAATGACTTTTCCCACATAGCAGTAAAATCAATGTAACAATAAACTCAATGAGAAATCAAATGTAACAGGTTAAATATAAAAAGTAAAAATATAAAACATTCTTTACATTTGTATTAAAATACACATACATTACTTTATATTGCATGTAAATAACATATCGTCTTTACCAGTAAAACACAAACGGAACCTCTGGAGGGGAAAAGTGTAGTCCTGTCATGAAAATCTTAAAAAATCGTAATTATGATGCGTTAAATCAAGATTTTCACTGACCAAGAGTTCCTGCCTTTCATTACTGGTAAAAAACCTGTATTGAAAAACTAACCAGGTTTTTGAAAAGATATGTATGTAAATATAAAATGGCTCTGCAGAGAAGCCAGGGTAAAGATCTGTGAATCGTCCTGGTGAGTTAGGACACCATATTCACTACAGCATCTGAATCTTGTATATAACGATACATGTTTTGTTTTATTTTATATGTAATATATTATTTCCTCAAAAGTAGTGCAAACTCTATGGCGCAGCATTCAAGTTACATGGCCCCTGATCATCCAAGTCTATCACCCATTTGAAATGTTTACTCTGCCTCAAATAAAGTAACACCACAGAATAGTTGGGAGCCATTCCCCCGGCTCACTGTCATGTTGTCATCTTTACGCAGCCCTCACACAACAGTAAAATGGTTTGGTAAGGGCTAGATGGTGATAACACTGAATTTTTGTCCTTGTTCATCTTTTATTGTCTTGGCACATCTTCCATACAAAGTCGTTTATGCAGTCGGTATCCAGGCAGAGACAGCAGCCAAATGCTGCTATGCTGGATCTGAGCTACAGCCCTAGATCAGGCGATTTTGGGGCTAAGGCGGATTGTTTGTTCATCATTACAAATCTGGAGGGAAATCATTCACATGCATATGTATAAACCTCGACTGAATATCAGTTCCCTTTATTTGACAGTCAGGCTTTAGGTACAGTTTTATACAGAATATGATGTTTTTTATTAGTTATTATTCTTACAGTATTTCCCTGCTTCAGGTTTCCCTATGTGAGGGACAGTGAAGACATGCAGGACTGGGCCCTCATGACCCGGGACTGACTGTCCCTTCAGAACCTGCTGTAAGCACCATTGTTGGAGTCTTTGTCCATCTGCTGTCTTTGCATTGTGTTTTCTCCCTCTCTGGGGCCCTGTGTAGGCCTTCTGCCCCCACATGCACTCTACAGCCTGTGGCCAAAGTCATCCCTGATACCATAATGACTCTTTGAGCTTAACTGCCTGCTTGTTTTTTCATAGAAATGGATTTTCACATAAATTCTTTAGTTCTCCTGGAGTAGCATTTCCCCCTCGTTCAACTGGAAAATGAAGATGGTGGCTTAAAGGCAGTCAGTTCTCCTCTGCCCTGCACCCTGTCACACCAGCCCAGCTTCCCGACACATCCAGTAGAACTGGCCTCTCCTTGAAATGAGATTGGCTGGAGAATCCATTTCTGCAATATGGCCTTTGTCCATCACAATGACTCTGTCGGAGGAGATGAAAGAGATTTAAAGTGACTGAAGCTCAGGATGACATAGGCAATAAAAGCTTCTGCATAGGTATCTTTCTGGAAGCTGCTTTAATTAAATGATATATTCTGTAGTCCACTTTTTTTTTTAAACATTTTTACAGGTGCATTTTGAGTAGTGTGATCTTACCTGGTATAGTCCATGATGGTATTAAGTCGATGGGCTATAGTCAACACGGTGCAGTCCTCAAACTGGCTACGAATAGTTGACTGGATCAGGGTGTCTGTTTCCAAGTCCACGGCAGCCGTTGCCTCATCCAGCACGAGAATCTTGGTTTTGCGGAGGAGAGCCCGAGCCAGACACACCAGCTGACGCTGCCCCAAACTGTAGAAGAGTATAGGTAGCGGCACAAAGAATGGAAACTCACCAAGATGTCAGAACAATAGGAAGATACTAGTTTGAACACTTAGGGGATAGATACAGGTCCCTCCCAGGCTGTCCATTACCTGAGGTTCTCTCCTCCTTCTGAACATTCGTGATTCAGTTTGTCGGGCAGGCCTGACACAAAGTTCTTGAGGTGGGCAAGTTCCAGAGAACTCCAGACCTCCTCGTCTGAGTATGCATCAAATGGATCCAGGTTCATGCGCAGGGAGCCAGAGAAGAGCATGGGGTCCTGTGGTTTGTGGAGCAGCACAAACATTATAATTCTGCATAATAAATATTATGCTCGTGGGGGTGCGATTGTCGTACCTGTGGGATGATGGTGATGCGGGACCTCAGGTCATGAAGTCCTATCTCTGCTATGTTGATTCCGTCAATATAAATTTCACCTTTGGCTGCTTCCAAGATCCGAAAAATTCCAAGAGCGAGGGAGGACTTTCCAGCTCCAGTTCTGCCCACAATCCCGACCTAAAAACAGCCAGTATAGAAAAGGGTGTGAGATCGTCAGGTATTCTGTCAATATTTAGTTCCAAGAAATGTAGGTTATAAATGGAACTAACTTTCTCCCGCTCTTCGATGTGTAAGGAAATTCCTTTGAGAGCCCAGTCCAAGCCTTTGCGGTACTGCAATCCATAATCATGGAATTCAATGGTCCCTGTTTGCGGCCAGGCAACGGGGAGGGGATTTTTTTCCATTGTCCATGGTGCCTGCACGACCCCACGACAAGTAAATTGTTATAATACTTCAGTGACCACACCATGCATTTGTGAGCTGAAGGCTGTTTAGAAGAGTAACACAGAAATACTGACCTCCTTCGGCGTGTCGGCATATTCCTTTACCCTTTCCACAGATACAATGTTGTTCTCCACATCTGTCCAGGATCTCACGATCCAGCTTAAAATTCCAGTTACCTGCAAAATTTCATAGATCTGGAATGTTCTGCATGCCTACAGTCATGTGACCACATATGAAGCTGTGAAGAGAGCTCAACAGAAGAAATAATCTAATCAGTGAATGAGACAGAACCACAAGAAGTATTTTTACCTGAAGAGAATGGGACACAGCAAGGCCCACTGTGCCAGGACTCAGAGTATTCCTCCCAATTACAGAAAGGATTGCCGCAGCCAGAACCACACCATTGCCAAGAAACTCAAGATTTACAGCCAGCCACCTATAGAAATGATATGAACAGGATGTAATCCTCAGGGATTATGGTGCACACAACAGTCTGGGCTAAAGAGATGTCTTATTGTTCCTAAGACAATTGCAGGTCATAAAATAAAGTACCAGGTCGACTCTACTGTTGACAGGATCATTCTATGTCACTGTGTGACTGACTCTGACCTGGTAGCCACAAATCGGGGAAAGTAGGAGGTTTGATTGTAGTCGACCCTATAGTTGTTTTGCAGAATGAATCTTGACTGCTCTCCAAAGGCACGTATCACGCTCGCACCCTGCACTGTTTCGTTGAAGTGAGTGTAGATTGGTGACCGGCTCACGGACTCCAGCCTACGCAGCTGGCAGGATGTGGCCACATAGAAACTCTGCAACAAGATGCATTAAAGATGCACAGTTCTGGTGAGCATAAGTGTTCCACAGTTCCGCTGGTATGAGTTCATCTAAATGGAACATTGTATAATATCGGAAAATATTGAAGAGGCCATTTGACCCCCCCCCCATACCTGGATGAAGGCATAAAGAAAAGCCAGGGGCAGGATGACCACTGCTGCGAAGGGTGTTGCCAGCAGCACAATGATGCAGACCTCAAGTAGCTTGAAAAGATAGTTCAGCATCATCTTCAGTCCATCTGGGATCATGCAGTCAATGGCGTCTATCTCCTTGGAGAAGCGGTTAAGGAGGTTACCGCTTGGTGTGCACTCAAAGAAGGCCATTGGAGACTGCAACACGTTGTTCAGGAGATCCAAGTGCAGGTGACGAGAGGCGATGATGCCTCCCACCGAGATTGCCACCGTGGTACCAAAAATAGCCACACCTGAAAAAAACAAACAAAGGTCAAACTACGTTTTGACTTGGGTGCATTGCCGGTTCTGATTGGTCACGTCTCTCCAGCTTTGCTAACCTTGTGCGAAACCGAGAGCCCCGTAAATGCCCAGCTTCATGTCCGTGTTGATCTGTGTGCCATTAACAATGGGATCATCTGCCCACATGCTAAGCCAGTAGTTGTAAGCCAGGGAGGCAGCCTGCTGGAAGACGTACAGGAAGACGATGGGCAGGATGAGCCCCAAGCCGATGGTCTTGAAATAGTCCATGTATAGCTCCAGTTTTACCTGTGAGGGGGTCACAAAATACAAGTTGCTGCTAAACAGAATGCAACAAGAGGGGTCTTTATGCATGTCTTGGTACCTGTGAGAGACTAGGAAAGGATAGATGTGGTTTATCGTGGATTTATCATGGACAATGATGGCGCTGAGCTCACCCTGCCAGTACGGGCCCTGTCAGCCTCTGTCAGCTTTCCCACGTCTTCTGGTACTTGGTCCTGCTCTGTGTCAGATACGGCCTCCATGTTCTGCAGGCTGTTGTTACCCATGTCACCACTATGAGGGATGATTTTGCGATGATTTGTAAAAGCTGTCATTTTTTACATTTATTGATAGCGTTCTGAGGTGCTTCAGCAGCATCATTATACTGTTTGTTCAAAAGCAGTCATAACCCATAGTATAATAAAATAACGCATGTCATTATGTAGAGCTCCTGTCGATCGATTGTACCTAATGAGCTGCTCCTGGGAGAGGTCTCTGGAAACAGGCATGAAGTCAGTAACACTGAGCCGCGATAAAGACTTCCTGGTACCTGAATTAGGCATACAGTTTGTTGTAAATTGTATAGCAGTAATTCACAATTTTTTTAACCATTCTTAAAACAGACATTTAAAACTTATACTAAATAAATAATAAATACTTATATTTATGGTTCCATTATGCAGAATATCAAAAGAGATCTTCTGAGTTCTGTTCCGTGGAAAAAGTTCGAGGAAGCCGACGCGTATGAGGAACCTTAAGCCACCGATTATGAGTCATGTGGTTGTCTGTTGGCTGCAGCTGGCGGGACGTCTCACCTCTTTGGATGGAGCTCTCCTTGTGTTCTGTGCTGGCAAAGGCCTGTATGAATTCAGCGAAGGCACCGTGCCGGCTTAGCAGATCCGAGTATGAGCCCATTTCTGTGACTTCTCCCTCATCCAGCACGAGGATTAGGTCTGCCTGGGGCAGGAAACTCATCCCATGCGTGACTAGGACACGAGTCTGTATGAATGACACGCATCATTAGCTCTCAATGGTGCTTCGGGTCCCAAAATACACTGAAAGCTTTTTTTCCAAAACTGTTCTGGGTAACATTTCTGTGGTGCCCAAGAGTAATTATATAAGGCCTAAGGGCTTATATTGGTGAGGGTGTGAAAGTAGAGCTGTAAAGGTTACCTTGTCTCTCAGCACACCCTTAGGTCCGATGACTCTGTCAAATATGTGCTGCCCAACATGAGCATCTACAGCAGACAGGGGGTCGTCCAGCAGGTACACGTCAGCTTTCCTGTACACGGCACGTGCCAGGCTCACCCGCTGCTTCTGTCCTCCTGATAGGTTCAAACCCTGGGCAAAAGTAGATGAGAGTCATTTTTTAAAACTGAGGTCGCCATGGTGAATTTGGACTTGTAAAAGCAGGAGAATGTTTAGGGCGTTTAACCTTCTCCCCAATCTCGGTGGCATCGCCGGCGGGCAGAATCTCCAGATCAGGAAGGAGGGCACTGGCCTCCAGCACACGCTGGTACCAGCTCTGCTTCTTCTCGCGGCCAAACATGATGTTGTCTTGCAGGGTGGCATTCTGGATCCAGGCTTGCTGGGGTACGTAGGCCACTGAGCCCTATTGAAAGAGACCAGGATCCAGTAAGACTTGCACAGTGTTCTCATCTGAGGAAAGCCTGGCTAATGCTGACAAGTCCATATGTCCTGTGACATTGTGTGGATTTGGGTTCAGTACCTTGACTGAAACGCTGCCACTCCTTTTCTCTGTCTCCCCCAGGACCGCAGACAGAAGAGACGACTTCCCACTGCCCACGTGACCCACCACAGCAACCAGAGACCCTCGTGGTACCTGCACATTGATCCTATACATTCACATAAACAAGGCACGCTTAAATCAGCCTTCAAGTGCCTCAAGTTTGCAGTCATGAAAACAAGGGCATGCAAATAATCAGTTATACATGTAGTAGATTTACCTCTTAAGACATGGAGGACCTTCTTTGGACCAGCTGAAGGTGCCGTTTTCTATAGCTACTGCATCTCCATCTGCAGGGGCAAATTAAACTGGAATCATGACTCTGCTTAAATACCCTGAGCTAGAAAAGCAGATTTATTCCTGTGTTTGAAATTCAAGGACAGAATTCCCTCAAGTGGACTGTAAAATTACCACCTGTCTGTAGTACAGTTATCTACTATAATTAGGTAAAGTATTTAATTTCGACAGATGACTAAAAAAGCATTTTTCCAATTCCAAACTAGTATTGTGTTTCTGCAATGTCATTATCACTGTTTATAGGATTGTCCATTGGATTTTAATGTTCCCTGTCTTACATGATGTAATCGTGAATTCTAATTGGACTAAAGCACACATCTGTCACTGCAGTGCTTACCAGGCTGGTATGGGGATTTCTCTACACTTTCAGCTTTTAGCTCCTCTTGGAAAAGAAATTTTCCAAGACGCCTCAAGGAGACTAGGGCCTAAGGAAAGAAACCAGTGAGTATTCTGTCACCAAGTGCTGTACCTATGAAGCTAAAAATCTTTACAAAGTAATTAAACTTAATTCTCAAGCTAATTAAAAGCAAAACTGAAGGAGCTGTCACAGATTTTTGGTAGGACATTCAAACAAGGAGAAAAGTTTCAGTGGCCTGCTATGTACCTGCATGGTGGTGCTCATTGCAAAGGGCAACTGGCTCAGTGGGGTCTTCAAGATGTTGATGAGAGCCATGGAGACAAAGACCTTCTGTGCATCTAGGACATTCTTATCATCGATCAGCACGTAGACTCCGAACATTGCAAAAGCAATCTAAGGAGAACACATAGACTCAAGGTGTTAGGAGATGGGGACTCATAAGAGTTCCATCACTGCTGAGGAATGGCGGCTTGATACACACCAGGAATGACGAGGAGTTGAAGGAAGCCATGGAAACAGAGTAGAGGATCTGAGATTTCTTGAGGGCCTTCAGCTCCCTCTGCCTGTAGCCGAGCACCTGCTCGAGGAAAGCCTTCTCCCATGCGTAGAACTTAAGGATCTTGATTCCATTCAGTATCTCATTCATGAGTTTGATGCGTCCATCCATGTATTTCATTTGCCCCTCCTTGTAACGTGAAATTAAAATTAATGTTAAAATTCTAGTAAGACCTCAACTTATCACTTACTGTGGTGCTAGACATTGGCTTGAAAAGACTGGTGATATCTACCATATCTTTTCAAATGGGCAAATTTAATTTGTGGAAATTGTCGAGTGCCAGGAAAGTGTTTAATACATTCTCAATGGCTGGTCTAATTTACACTCTAATGTCGCCAAATGTCTGCTGTTTGTAGAGAAATAAGTGAAAATAGAAATTTTACAGCTCTTTTTTTGTGGTTGTTTTTCATAAGAGTAACATTAAACATCAAAGCCTTAAAGAATTGCATCCAAGCCCAACACCCACACTGCCCTCAAATGCTATCTAAACCAGCTGTAGGCACCAACAAAATGCATCAGATGACAATTGTAGATGCTCAGATTATGGGCAACACATGACAAAATCCAGACACATACACCTCCTGGGCACAGTACCTGGAGTCTGCTCCTTTTCTTGGCAATGAATCCATTCAGAGGAAATATGAGGATGACTGTGGCAATGCCAGCTAGGGCAGATGGGCCTAAGTGCTAGTTGGGGAAAGAAGGAGAGGCAGTGGCTAAGGTTGACCAGGGGAAAACATATATCTACATCTATGGAAAAAGAGAAAGGGATGCTTCCCTGGGTGTGAAAAATTCTACCAATCCTTATAAAGTTGGAGGGTGCTGACCAGGTTGGACCTCTGAATATCATTTGGAAACAACAAGATGTTGCGGTACTCTGGTTGTAATTTTAAAAAGACTTTATTTGACGCTGGCTAGTTGCCAGGGCATGATGAAGACTCAGCAGTTGAAATGCGTAGGCATGTAGCCAGTGTCATATAAAGGCTTTTTAAACTTACAGCGGGACTACCTCAGCGTCTTGATATTATAATTATGATCATTCAACTGGATGTTAGTGTTGATGAATCATACTGTCTGGAGAAGTATAGATGGCCCACCTGCCAGAGGAAGAACAGACAGAGCGAGATCTCGATGGGAGCCAGCCAGACAGCATTGAAGTACACCACGAAATCCATGAGCTTCTGGGTGTCAGACGAGACCAGGTTCACTATCTCCCCGACTGTGCAGGTCCTGCGTGCAGCGCTGTTGATGACCATAGTCTACGGGCAAGAAGGAGAAAGGAAAATGGGACCTTTGCTGCTGTATGGTTACTGCCTAAGCCTTTGGCATGAACTCTGGGAGACACGTACTTTTCTGTAGACCAGGCCCATGACGGCTGTTTTAACCCTCATGCCTACAGTGAAGCAGGAGTACATGTACTGGTGGTTGAAGAGGGACTGTAGGCATGAGAGCAGGAACATCAGAGATGCGTAGAAATAGCCCTTCCACAAGGGGGCGTCCTCATCCCGCATGAATCTCAGCAACAGACTGTGGAAGTTGAACAATGGGTGTTACAAGCTGACTAACTGGCTAGCATCCGCCGAAACTGTTTGAAGCAGGATGTAGAAAAATAAGTCTCCTTTTGACCATGGTTCTGTTTGTGAGAAGCAGAGTTTTTAGGTTCATTCCCGCTTCAGCGTCTAGTGTGTTCATATTGATGGTGCTGTATTTATTACTGAAAGCACTGCATCCCACACCAGTGCTGATTATAGAAGAGGCTTCCAGAGACTCTGTGACCTAACACTTGGCTCATGTCTATTGTGGTCTGTTGGAGATGATCTAAAGCCTGTTTCCTGAAGTTGGTGTTGCTGCAATGGACTGAACACCGTGAGCAACCCTAACACTTACGTTCCATGGCCTCTGCTACGACGCAGCCTTGAAACTGGCCTGCTCCTCCTGCAGAAGTTGGAGCTTCCTGAACTGGCTCATTTTGCCATACACTACCAGAGACGGAGCAGCATGCCAGCTACATCAAACTATATCTCTGGGGCTCTGCTCTGCATCTCACCTGAGAATTTGGGGAACGGAGAACATGAAGGCATCATGGATCACAAGGCACAAGGTTCCTGACAAGAAGTAGGGCCCGAAGTTACGAGCCAGAGTCCTGAGCAGACAGAAGCCGGAGCTCTGCTCCGTCTGCAGTTTCCGGATCAGCTGGGCCTGCTCCACCAGCCGCGAGCCCAGGGCCACGCCTGTGCCCAAGGGCCTCTCTTGTCTGACACAAGAGACAATAGAGGGCATTTGCGTTAGGGATGGTCCAGCATACTGGTTTTGCCTTTGAAGTGTTAATATGAAACAGAGAATGGAAACACATGATGCGTTTCTTGTTGTTTGTCTTGTCAATACATTTCTTGTACTAAAGTGGGCAGTTTTCATAATTTTATGTTTTATGCCAGCTGTAAGAAACATTATCTGACCTTCACCACGTAAGCAAGTGTTGTACATGTAAACTTTTATGATTTAATGATCAAGCTTCAAAGCTGAAGTATATTAGCGGGCTTCTAAAATGACTGGTAGGTCTTTTGCCTCATCCCTGTGTCCTCATGGAACCACGTTTGACCAATATTTTCCTTTTCCATCCTTAATGAGTATCTCACAGCTGCAGTTTCAATCACCTAGGATTTGTAATTTTTGTCCAATAAAAGAAGACAAGCCCATCTGGTCACCCTACAACATGGCCACTGCTGTGCAACAAAGGAAATCTGTGTTTCGAGCTCTAAGACAAGCATGAAGGTGTGTGCATATTACTGTTGCATCTTTGTGCACTGTGCAGTCCACTCCTGCTCCAAATCAGCAATGATCTTTTCTGAAGTGTCTTCTTCCCTTAGAGACCAAAGATCTTCAGCCTGGAGTGGCTTACGGTACCCTTTCAGCACAAGCCTGTCAGGCAGAGACAGACAGAGGGAGATGCTCGTCGGCAACGAATACAGATGTGTGACAACTCTTCCGTTTTAAGGACACTCAAAATTTTCACCTGAGGCTTATACTTATAAGGAACAATTTTTAATGAAACCTGAATTGCAAACATATTCCATAAATAAGAAGACATTCATACCCACTGAACCACCAGAAGAGAATCTTTGATAAGAAGGACGCATCTTGAACAGGGCAAGGGTTCTGCAAAGGGAATCGGAGCCAGCAGGTTGGTGAAGCTGTCCCACACGTGTAATCCTGCACACTTCAAGACAAAGCCTAGGGCAATTCTGCGACAAGATTTGCTTCCCAATTAAGCGTTTTGCAGTTTCGCAGACATGCTATTTACTACCACGGATGGACTCGACAAGATGATAAGGCTGCCTTGTGCATGGCAGTTAGACGTGTAAATAGCCGAAGTCGCCAGCCTGCCAGGCTCAGAATAAACATAAGCAGATGGAGAGGGGAGGCTCTGAGGTCAGAGGCGCGCGGAAACGTGTCGTCACCGGGGGCACGCTGCACACAGCGATGGCCTGTGTCTGCCCACTCGCCTCCTTGCTGGAGCTGGCCTGAGTAACCCTGCCCATGTGGAGGTACACTGAGGCTGGGAAGCAGAAGCTACTGGGTGTGTCCCCTGCAAACACATCTGGCCGCTTGCCGGGGGCCATGTGCGGCCGGAGCCCATAGCCGTAGCATGACATTGGAATCCGGGCAGACGTGGCCACACCATGGGCTTTTGTGTAGGATCGTTCATTGCCTCTGTTTCTTCCTATTTTCATTCATCGGGGGGGGGAAGCCCCGGAAGTTTCTGTCTTTTTTCTTAATATATTTTTTTTTAACCCTGCCTAATTGGCAGGAAACGCGCGACCTAAGGGCCGAACGGAGAAGCTGCGGGCTGCTTGGGAGGGGGGCAGCTAGAGAAGAGCTGAAGTCAGCGAGTTCAGCCAGAGCCCCGTCCCACGCAAACACGCTCGGCCCTGCGAGCCACTCCCAGTAAAACCAGAGGAAGAGTGGGCAGCCGACTGGGACCAGTGGGCCAGACGAGGACCGGTGGCGTGATGCGGCTAAAAATGCATATGACTAACAAAGCAGAAAAATAAAATGACTAATGAACAAGATCTTCTCTATTCCTCAAAAGAACCACGTAAAATAACAGATTGGGCCTTAGGGCAGTGTTTCTGAATGTGGTCCTCGGGGAGCCACAGCTGGTCCATGTTTTTGCTCCCTCCCAGCTCCCGGTAGCAAAACATGTGGTCTTTCTGTGGGTCTCCGGGGACCAGACTGGGAAACACAGTCTTAGGATATGGCAGGCCTCATCCATCTAAGCCTGCAAAAGCAGGCGACGGTGAAGGTGATGGTGCAGAGTGACTTCCAGAGCTGAGTCTGCAGAGGGGCCCAGGCTGACGGGGACATACCTTGATCAGAGGCACTTTCCCGCTGTTTGGGGGCCGGTCCGAGAAACAGCTGAGGAATAGCTGTAGCAGTTGTAGTGCGAAGTATGAAAAGAAGGCCAGGTAGCGCACGGCGTCAGTGGCAAAGCCCTGTCACACGGCGATCAAACGGAGACGCGTTAGGATGGGGCATGGCCTAACACTCTGCCTCTCATTAGCATCGCGGCCGAGTACAAGCATGACGGCGGCTTACGGCGCTATCCAAGTCCAAGCCACATCGGCTCAGTGAAAGTCAGAATCAAAATGTAATTTTAGATATTAACAGCACTTTTTTCCGGACGTTCTGGCCACAGTTTTACCACAACAATGCAACAGGCATACGCACATCATACACATAAAACATCACAGTTCAGCTTGTTTCTCGGATGTCAGCTGGGGCTTTACACAAGCTCGCCCCAGCTGTAAGGGATTACCCATGATTCTGCAGTGAATTCCCTTAGAACATGGGCCACTTCTAGTCCAGTGTCATTCATAGAAGGTACTCTACAGATTTAAGAGCAATGGTGCGACACTTAATTAATGCGCACAGGTCATATGTAGGGTACCCCAGGATCCAGACGGGTCGGCTGGGTCTCTTTGAGCTGGGCTCTATTCAAACATTTTCTCTGTTTGCACAGCATATATTATATACTGCAGCTCGTGGTCTCAGTGGAGGAATTACAGCTCTATAAAGCTTATTTTGAATGGTTAATTCGAATAATGGCGAAACCCCAAAGTCTTTAACTGTTTAGTCTATATAAATCAATTCCGCATGTAAGAATAATAAAATCTAGTCACGCTAAGGGACTTATCTACGAATGGACAATTCTTGGTTAGGGAAGCAACACGCTTTAAATTGTGGAACAAGTAAACATTATAATGAATTGGGTAACAGAAGTAAATGGGTCATACGCTATATGGGCTTCCAGCGGAATCTGTTTATGTATGGTCATATATATACTCTATTGCTACACCCTATGCTAACTTACTAACTTGAGCAGTAATAAACAAAATCTCGGTCAGTGCGTGTTGAATGCAGGGAAAGGCTTAAAGGGACTTGGAATGGTGAGCGACTGCAACCTCACATCAGCCACAGACAAAAACACGGTCGCATGGGCAGTAAATATGGGTCAGGCCGACTTGTTGAAGGAAATGGATTTGCAAGCTTGAACCGAACCCAACGGCTTCCCAGACGACCACACGTTAGCCATAGTTGGGGTAAAGCGCTGCTCTACAGGGAGAGCGCAAGAACAAGGATGCTATTTTAGGATGTATGCAGCACCCGTATCAAGGTAATACCTCAGACACCATGACAGACTAAACAAAGAGCATAAACAAATGATCATGTTTGGAAGTTTATGGACAGCGTTTTGGCTTTTTACTTTATAGCAGTGATTCACTTTGATCTGGGAGGTCACGGGGCTAAAGATTACAGGGAATTCTGTTTTAATATCTGTATTTTGCAGGCCCTCTTAGTGCTTTCTTAGATTGCCCATTACTTTCTTAAATTAAAAGTCTGCATAAAGAGGGAGCGACATCGCATAAAACGTATGTGTCTGTGTTAATTTGGTATGGCCTGTACTCCAAGTGTGTTAGCCACTGATTTTTGGTCTCAACCAAAATGATGGTGTTACTGGAAGCACAGGCGTGCCAGATGTTCTCCCGGCCCAGTTGCTTTCACTTATCAGAGCGGAGACGATGTGGTGGCCTATGCCCTGCTTTTAGCAGGCCGTGTCTAACTGAGCTTTGCCACATGCCACCCATCAACCCATTCATCCCCTACTTGAGATAAAAATGCGGAGGAAAACATTTATAGCGACTTGCCTTTCCAGCAACGATTATCGCGTCTGTGGATGACACCGCGACAGATAAACAACCGACTAAGACATCCACCGCGTTTGTCTCATGCAGTTTACATGCAGCTCCCGATATCGGTCTTAGAAGCAACTCCAGTTAAGATGCTGCACTGCCACCAGACCATCATACCAGCTGCCTCTGTCCTGCTGGTGGCTGCCCGAGGAGATTAGAGGGTTCAGCAGACAGATAAAAATGAGAAAAGAGCACAATGAGCAGCTAACCGTAGAATTATGAGGTTGTATAAGAGTAAAATGCACGTGCTAGGGTTGTGGGAAAGCTGAATATCAGATCAGGTCCAAAACCTACAAGGAACGGATATGAGATAAGGAAGCTTTCACGTCCAGAACCACAGTGGCAAACGGTCACAGTAGTCCAGGCACATAACCTGAGCCTTAATTTTCTTGCCACATATGTCACCCTATAAATAGGATACATCTTAAGTTGTTTTGTAATGGTTTGGTACAGTCTTAAAAAAGTAGGGGTCAAGGCAGCATAGCTGAAAAATAATAAGAATTCTATGCTGAGTTCCCACTTTATATCTAAGTCTCAGTGTCCGACATCAGTGCCTGCAGTGAAGCCCTCGGGTGTGTCCGCAGGAATGATGGCCCCAAGTCAGGCCATGCCGGTGCTAATTCTCTCACCTCATCCATGGCCAGCTGGATCTTGGCTCTGAGCGGCACGAGGGAGCACAGGACTGCCAACATCCAGAAGAGGAAGAGGAAGACAGAGGAGCGGCAGCCCCTTTTCCTCTCCAGATGGATAATGCAGACAGCCAGCATCTGCAAGGAGAAACCTTCAATGAGGAAAAGCTCCCAGGACATCTGACATGCACACTTGCATTCTGGGAAAACCAGTCTTTCTTCTTTCTACCATGAATCTATCTGTTAATGAATAAAACAATTAGTTATTTAGGCTTTTCTGCCTAAATAGTGTGGCTGTCTGTAGAGTGCGTGAATGCTGATCCCAAGGAATTCAAGAAGGAACTGCTGCTTTTGGAGAAAAGTGGCTCTCCCAGCCATCAGTGCAACTGTTAGCCCTTTGTGCATTTTATGCTATGAAGACTTCTGTTTTTGGTCACGGCGCTACCCTTTCTTGGAAGCACTTCGTAGCGAGTGTAACGGTTAATCATAGTAGTTAAGGATCTTGGGAGTTCAAGCCCTTGGCGCATGTGTCAAGTCCTTGAGCAGAGTACAGTAAGTCTAGATTTAGTAAGTAGCTTTGCCAAGCAGCAACAGCATGATAGGACTACTAAATAGTATTTATGTTTTAAATGAGTTGAATCAAAGCCTTTCGAATTAAATGACCCTGAAACTAGACAGATGTGTAATACTGTGCATGAACTGTATATTATATTTTCATGCACATGGTGTTAATGTTTGTAAATATTTTTCTTTTGCTTGCAGCCAGTGGGCAGAGTCTCCCCTCTTATTGTAAATGTACCGGGTGGATGTCAATGCATTACTTCACTCCAATCATAATGTGAGCCTTGTAATTATATGGGAAGTTTTTGCTGTTTTAGACTAAATAGCTCTTTACGTCATGAATTGCTGGTTATGGCTGATGTTGTACACATACCTCAAGACAGGAAAGACAGTGACCACGCTCTGAGTCACTGAGATACTTCCTCTGTATTGAGTAGATTTTAGAAAGGGTAAAAACACTGGTTTATTAAACCAGAGGAAATACAGGGTGCTGCTTCGAATCAAACTGGAAATTACATAGTTCTTCCTTAAGTGTGGTCCTAACCGTCAAGAATGAGAAAGATTGGATGTAAACAGCGACGCAGTATCCAGACAGGGTTAGCATAGTATGCTAAGACTTTTCAGGGGCAGGAGAGCATTGAAGCAGATTGGATGCTGGGCACATGAAATGCCTCTCTGTAGGTAGGATCCACTTTGGTGTTTTTTCTTGCCTACACAGTATCTGATATTGACTTTGGGGTCTGAGGAGACCGCAGCTTGGCCCAGAGTCTGCTTCTGAGACGGCCCGTCTGAACAGGAGGTCCGCTAGACCTCTCAGGGAAACTGAGTTTGTGGAAACAGTCACGAATCAGTTTCGTCTGATGGCCAGCGTAGCCCCGTCATAAATCTGCTATGTCTCCTCCACGGAGAAAACACGGCATCATTTCATCCTCACCGTCTACGGACCCGGCTCCCTACTGAGGATCCTGTGCGGCGTCTCACCTCAGCAGAAGGGGTGAAAGAAAACATTCACACTAGCTTGGCTGAGAACCCAAGCGGAGATGGAAAACCTTCTGTAATAACCCTGAGTGGTGCACCAAGTAACCTTATGATGCACTTTACATAGGTGTAGCTAGTGGGTGTCTCAAAATGCATCGTAATGTTTCAGAGGAAATATCCGTGACTAGAGCTGTGTCAGTGATTAGACCTTAAAAGTCTTGCGAGAAGTTAATGTGCATGTAGAAAATATGCTGTTTGAAGGAATTTTGGAAAATGTTACTACTGACTACACAAAATGGCATGTAATCTGAACATATATGAACAGAAGAATTCCGTGTCCCTGGGACAACATTGTAGAGTGTCTAGCAACCACAGTCACTTACCACAGTCAGGCTGCGAATGATGGGACTCAACAGGAAGACCAGATGCTGATGAATCTCTTGGCTCCTCTCCAGGAGAATGTAAAAGAACTCGACAAAGCCGAAGGATGCTAGGAAGAAGCCCAGGAGCTGTGCCATTGGTGAATAAACAACCAGTTATACTTGGCTTTATTCACAGCTATACTCTGTATAATAAGGCATTCCTAGGCTCTGTAGGATCAGCCCCTTTACACTTGAAAGTACTGGAGTTCAGAAGTTGCTCCAAATCCACCACTTTGACTGAATTTGTATAGACCTGCAGTGACATTGTCACTGCCTTTGGACGTTCAGTGGTCTAATTTGGTATTAATTGGAATTCAACAGACTATTTTATGTCACTCGTGGTCTGGCTCACCGTTTTGGCACTGCAGAGACAGGAGATACGGATGTGTCCACGGTCACGGCAGCAGAGATAGAGGCAGTAGACGGGTGAACACAGCCAGAGGTAGACGCAGGGGACCCACACCAGAATAGTGTTCTGGAAGCACTGGGTCAGGTCAGGGTTGGGGGTGTACCATGTTCGATTCCAGTCCTATGGGAGCCGAAAGAGGGAATCAGATATACACATATGTATATATAGCTGCTTTTGTGTTTAACTTATGCTGGTATAAATGCTGGTAAAAACACTCTGCAACCTTGTACTGAATGAGTGAATGAAGATGGATGGTAGACTAGGTGGATCGTAAAAACACAGGCCCTGTATTTCACAGATATCCATTCATCAGATGCTTTTCTCACGTGTCTTCATATGGCATAGTCATATGTGTCTCCAGAAAATTATCAATAGCCCACAACTGTGACAAATCCTGGCAAATGCGAGTTTTATTTTAATCTATACTTGTATGCCTGTGGTAACTCCAGAGATTCCCTTCTTGCATGGGAAGGATGTTGGAAGGACACCTCTCAATTCCTATCAACTACTGTGGACATTCTAGGCATCAAAATCTGTGGTTCTTGGTGCTGATTTTGAGGCTCAAACAGCAGAGTCACTATTGGAAAACTGCTGAACATTTTGCTGAAAAGCAGCATTTGGAGGATGATATTTGGACCATTACGAGGTCAAGAAAACCTCTAAATGTGGCACATTCGCCCCAACAGGAACAGAAAGTTTGCATATTGAGGGAGGAGACTGAATTTAAGATTTGTAAGATAGCAGAAGAGTGGTGTCAGCGAAAACCAAAAGTCCCCCGAGAACACCAGAAAACCTCCTGCTGCCGTTCGCTTTTGTCTATATCAGCGAATTCACAGGCGCCAGACTGTGGGCAGAGTTAGATACCTGGCAGCCCTGCAGCCCGGCCAGGAAGAAGTGAAGGTCACGCAGGTTCCTAGACAGGCCCCCATGGGATGAGGTGAGTCAGCCCCAATTCACAGCACAACACATCCACCCCGCAAATCAGCGACTCTGCCCCAGGCAGGTGAGGCCTGCCTGCACCGCCCTGTCGGGCCCAGACAGAGGAGCAGTGTCACACTGCGGAGCGCCTGTTTGCACAAGGCCCACCTCTGCTGACAAATGACATTGTTTACTGAGAGCGTATTTGATGAAAACTTGCAATTGCTTCTGCAATTTTTTCCAAAAAAATGAGTAAAATATAAAAATAAAAAGCATAAATAGTGCACTAATGGCAAGTGAAGGTAAACAGTTTAGGGGCCTAATTTCCTTTCTAATGGACCTGATCCCATTGGAACATTACAGGCTCAGCATTGCTCAACCACATTATTCAAAACGGGAAAAAATAATTTCAAAATGAGTACAGCACTATATGGAATCATCTGTTTTTTATTTTTCTGTTATCTTTTAATGAGCAAGACTGCTGATTAGCAAAATATGCAAGCGAGCAAACCAAAAACAAGAAAAGAGCAGGTACTGAAATCGCAGCTGTGTGAGATCCCATCAGACTCACTCTCTGGGCTTCCCTTACCTGAACTGGTTCAGCTACTTGCCTGCGGTAAAGTCAGCATTTCTGCTCTAGTCTAGCATCATCGGACAGCTGGAAGGCAGCTAAAGTACAGACTGAGCATGGCTACTGGACAGGCTCGGAAAGGGAGTTTTCTCTCTCTGAACTTCCAATGTGACGTGTTGGCAAGAGAAAACCTCCCTAACCAGGACTATTTTCTGTCAGTTCACTCAGACATTCAGCATCACTAAGCTTAATTTACGCCATGACATGGCAAAGAGTGAGTTCAGTTGCGCAATCCTAGTTGCATCTGACAATCATAACATATCTGTATATATGGCAAGTTCTGATGATCACAACCTTAGATACTTTGTTTTAATGTAACACTTTTAAAGTGTACGAAGACAAATTGTGGCTTCTCAGTAAAAGCAATGTCCTTGACGACACGTCCGCATTTATTAAATGCAATTGTAACATGCCCACCTACACACTAAAAATATTCATAGACGCTATCTGCTTTCAACAGCTCTGAATCGAAATGTTCCAGTCTGTCCTAGTGATAACTGCAAAGTTTTGTTTTTACATTCTGAACACTATGTCCCATCATAGGGTAGGTACGCAAACACAGGGGTCAGCATACAATGCTGCATATATGAATCATGACTTATGTTGTGACTGACAGCACTTGTGGATTGTGTTGCTTGATGGGAGGTTTTTGATTAGTGTTTATTTGTCATGTTTTTCTGCATTCTTCTTTAATATTCTCCTTACCATGCAAATGATTGTCATAATGTATTGTTTATTTTTGCAGTAACACTTTGGCTGTAGACCATTTATTGAACCATTGAAGTAAAACTTTATACTCAGCATATAAATCCCTCAAAATAAACCTCAAGAGGGCTTTAGGAAAATGGGGTGGGGTCGACCCAGAGGGCAGATTCCTAGCTCACGGATGGCTGCTCTAAGTCTCTGAGGCCTGACGTCAGGGGGAACAACATTCACTCGCTGACTGCCAGTGGCAACGCTGGGGCCATTCAGCTCACAGTTAAACCTCAGAATCTATTTGCCAAGGGAGATGTTGCTCAGCCCCAAACTTATGGAGATCTGCTGTGGTATTACTGCGTCCCCCCTGTTCACTAACTCCTTGTAGCTAAAATCTTTGTGCACAAGTAAGGCACTGAAGGCTTTCTCTTCTAAAGCAGGAATCCATTAGGTCTGAGTTCAGACTGGTCAAAGACGGTTTGTTGCATTTTTTACAGCCATTCGATATTCCTTCTGCCTACTGAGTTACCCTGAACATATTTACATCAGATGTTTTACGATAAAGCTATTTGACTCATCTCCATGCCCCTTATGGGTGAGAAAAAAAATTATAGTGTCTATGGCACAGCGAGACACAAAGAGAACTGAGAGTAATTACAGTCATTAGTCTGGACAGCATTTATGACACACAGAGACAATTGCTACACAGAAGGATGCCTGTCCCTTCATCTGTCTAATCGAATGTTTGCTATTTCAGATTGGTCCACCAAACTACTTTGTGCAGCAACTTTGGCTTTGTGCCTGGAATGGATTTCAGGAGTTTGAGGACGGTAACATTAATTCGTGCTCATCTCACACGCAAAAGCAGTGTGCCAAGCCTATGACAAATGAATGAAGCTGAAGGTGTAGATGGAAAATGTCCTGCTGAAATGTGCATTGGCCTTGATGTGATGTGGTGTCTTTGTGGGGGTGTGTACAGGAAGCAGTCTTCCCCTGTGAAGGAGATCGGCCTTCACACAGAATGTGGATGCTTGTGTCTGTTCCCTTTGCATGGACAATCCACCATCCTGCCATTGGGATTTGAAACAGCTCCCCAGGAAAGTGTGTGCACTGTGAAGGTTCAAATAAGGTTATGGTTGTACTGTGAATGCTCACAGTAAATTGGTGGGCTTTTCATGATTCTACGGTGAAAGTTCACAGTAAAACTGTAATCTTTCTCTGAAAGTGACACTTTCACTATGAACTTTTACAGTTTTACTGTGAACATGCACAGAGCATTTTTCTTGGGTCCAATGGCTCTTGGCCCCTAATCACCGGTGTTTCCTGTGGGGCGGCAGCTAAGGTTTTACAGGATAATCACACTGGCAGATTTCACCCAGATTTCTGCTTTTACCTAAGATCAATCACCGTTGGTGCCTAGTGATTAAAGGTGATTAATTGTTGACACACAACAACAAAATGTGTCCTCTGCTTTTAACCCATGTGACATCGTGGCACAGCAGGGGACTGCTACTTGAGTGCCTGGAGAGCAGTGCTTGGGGATGGTACCTTGCTCAGGGTATGTCAGCAGTATTTGTGAGTCGGGACTTCAAATCAGCAATCTTTCGATTACTGGGTTGCGTCCCTAACCATTACACCACCTGCCTGGCCCATGTAAGTAATCATGATTTAGATCTAAATATTCATTACTCATTAAAAGTGGAAGAGTGTATAGAAAATACATTTACCACCTAACATAACCTTTGGTATAAGTCTGTGAATGGTTTTAACTTCAGTGCTCCAGGTTTCCAGGCTTGCTTGGGTGAGTCATGACTTTTACTTTACGTTCAGTTCCCTGTCATCACCTTTCATAGCACACTCTGTTTCTCAACAGAAAGCGGAAAAGAGGGATACAACTCAAGCTGTTTTGGTAAGAAGTAGAAGTGTTTCAATGAGAGCTACTTCTTTTTAAATTAGCAATGCCTAATCACTTTAAAGAGGTCTCGCAATTAAAGGAATCATTGGATAAAAATGGCCCTTTAATATAACCTAACATTAAAAACATTGGTCCATAAAAAATTGACTGTATCACCTCACCCATTTAGGGTTAGGGTTAGATATACTCACCCATAAAGGGCTAGGGTTAGAGAAACTCACCCATAAGGAGTTATGGTTAGTGACACTCACCCATAAATGGTTAGGGTTAGAGACACTCACCCATAAGGAGTTATGGTTAGTGACACTCACCCATAAATGGTTAGGGTTAGAGACCCTTACCCATAAAGGGTTAGGGTTAGATACACTCACCCATAAATGGTTAAGGTTAGAGACCCTTTCCCATAAAGAGTTAGGGTTAGAGACACTCACCCATAAAGAGTTAGGGTTAGAGACACTCACCCATAAATGGTTCGGGTTATAGACCTTTCCCATAAAGGATTAGGGTTAGAGACACTCACCCATAAAGGGTTAGGGTTAGGTACACTCACCCATAAAGAGACAGAGACCCTTACCCACAAAGGTATAGGGTTAGAGACACTCACCCATAAAGTGTTAGGGTTAGGTACACTCACCCATAAAGAGATAGAGACCCTTACCCACAAAGGTATAGGGTTAGGTACACTCACCCAT
>JAODKM010000088.1:25570367-25587933 GCA_026780845.1 Petrocephalus sullivani | reverse complement strand
TGGACCAGTGGTTGGGCACCTTTTTCAAACACTAACAAGGTGGTGGAGGAGTGATGGTGTGGGCTGCATTTATCAGTTATGAACTTGTCGGACCTTTCAGACTTCCATATGGCATATACACAAGATCTACTGCCAACTTCTAGAAGATACCTTCTTCAAATGCTGGGACAGGAAGAAGTCAGGAGCTTGAATGAATCGATGATGAGTTGTTTCATTGTGTGGTGGGTGCTGTACCAGTGCTCCCCAACCTGACCTGACCTGATTGTATTTGCGAATGGTCGCTAATCGAGGTAGTTTGTAAATGAGGAGTGACTGTTGTGTGTTTGGCGTGCAAGCTAATGCCACGTTTGTAGATGTCCCTGTTCTCAGTGTTTTTAATCTGGGGCTGCAGCAAATGTGGGATCAAGAGAAGACGCATCTGCGTAAATTGGATAAGATACTGGCTGAGAGCCGAGTGCGGCCCACGGCACTGCTCCCCCTCTGGAACATCGCTGGATTTCTGCTCGGTGAGTGAGAAAGGAAACGGGTGGGCAGCAGTCTTTGTTAAGGAAAAGGGCAAAGCCGTGTTTCCAGTGGGGGCTGAAGGTCGCCCCCACACAGACTGGCGATAATGTGCTTTACAGACTGCGCTCATGCGCCCTCTGTTGACGGATAGGGGCCTCTACAGCCTTGCTGGGGAAGGAGGGGGCCATGGCCTGCACTGTCGCAGTGGAGGAGAGCATCTCAGAGCACTACAACAGCCAGATCAGGGCTCTAATGGAGACTGATCCTGAGAGATACAAGGACTTATTACAAGTAAGGGGGCAGTATGCCCTATATGTATTTATGCGATACCCCCTCAAATGTAGTACTTGCCAGTACTCTAATTAGGCTTGAGTAGTATGATAGCAGTATGACATGCTACCCCTTGAAATTTTATCGTATACCGTGGTATTTGGGGTACATCATGGTATATCGATTGGGTGCCCCCCCATCTGCTCTGTTATTTTTTTTCTAGTGGCCTCTTTCAAAATTAAGGAGTAGCATTGGTTTTGAAAATACCACCAAAGTACCATATGCCATGGTATAATATCTGGGCAGTATGACAGTACGAAAAATTAGACACCCCCCCCCAAGCCTAATATGTGATATTATTGTTATTACAGGTTTGAAGTTTTCAAAAAGCAACTACAGAAACACTTAAACACATGAGTACCCTGTAGATGGCAATGTAAGCTCATTAAAGGGAACTCTGCCTGTAACAGGCCTGGGAAATGTTAGGAGCTTGTATTCTTCTTGTGAATTTGCACTGTAAACTGTAACCTATGGACTTTAGGGCTTAGCTGGCTATAGACACGTTATGCTGGAAAGCAGCTAACAGATTGTTTTATTATTTTTCAGTTAATTAAAGAGTTCCGTGATGATGAGATTGAGCATCATGACACGGGGCTGGAGCATGATGCTGAATCAGTAAGGATGGATGCCGGCACTACCATGTCTCAGTCTGTCTCCCGCAAACAGCGTCTCTGCATTCTTTGTTGCATGTGTGTTGCTTTCCCCTTTAGATGTAGCTTTGCTAATTGTGCTGTAGCTAAGTAAAGTTCCAGTTAGAAGTGAGCTGAAGCGCTTCCTGTTGCTTTGCATGCTGCGGTGGTCTAATGACAAAGGGTGTTTGTGTTTCAGGTCCCCGGATACTGGCTTTTGAAGAGTGCCATTCAACTTGGCTGCAAGGCTGCTATTTATGCCTCTGAGCGCATCTAGGGGCGTCGCCAAGCCGCATTTCTTAAATTAAGAATAAATGGTTGTATTTATGTTGATATAAACAGTCAGTTTGTCTTACACTTGCCTTGCTGACTTAGTATTGAATTTATACAGGGGTCCTGTTCCAAGGCTGTGCAATATATTCAGTATTCACCTCTTTTTAAAATCGTTTTTAAATGAAGTGAAAGTCCATGTTTTAGAATCTGAATTTGATATTTTGTTTCTCTGCTTCAGATTCTTTGTTGTCTGCTCTAAATTTGTCCTTTTTGCATCAGGAATAGTTTCATAGCGGTAGCACTTTACGTGACATCTTCTGGTTTGCTTTTGCTTTTTGCAGGCAGTTCTCACATTTGATTCAGCTTCACTGACCCCTAGGCATAATTATTTTTTGTCCAGCAGCATCACAAAGTAAATAACCCCCAGTGCCGTGTCCCCTCCCAAGAATAAACAAACGAATAACGAGAGTGTATTGTACGGTGCACATGGACAGGTGGGGTCGATACATGGCAGGTGTGTGATTTGGTACAGGGATGACAGTAGAGAGCTGGAGTGGAGGCCTGCTGACTGAGCGGGCTTAGGGTTAGGGTTAGGGACCTAGAGCCTAGAAGCACTCTGAAGTCTAATGGCAGGAAGCACCCAGGAGAACCTGAGGCACTAGGTGGTGCATCTTGGGGAGATAAGCTCAGGATTGGTGGGCTCTCCTTAGCTGTGCCAGCTCTCCGGCGAAATGAGGGGCCTCATTACCCAGGATGATACTACCTGCAAGTGAACAGCAGGGGACACTGGATACACTGGACTTGTGTAGACCGTGAGTAGCAGCTCACGGCACACGTCCGGGAGAGCAAGGCTAACCCGGTGTGTTGAAGACACAAGGTAACCCAGCTGCCATGTCTGTGGGACTTAAGAAGGCCTTTAGTCCCTGTCCGCGGGCAATTTATCTGATATTAGCTCCGCCCTGCTTCAAACTCACTCGTTATTACCAGCATATCATTATGCAATAACTCTGTTTAAGAACCTGTCCTATTTGTCTTTTACGCCACACACTGAAAAGTCCAGCTTCCAATATCCCCTAATCCAGGGTGCCCCTAACTCCAGTCTGGAGAGCTACAATCCAATAGGTTTTCCATCCTTCCTGGCTTCTGATGAGCCGCACCTGTTCCCGGTATTTACCTGAGAGCAGGTTTGCCTGATCAGAAGCCGGGTAGGATAGAAAACCTGCTGGATTGCAGCTCTCCAGGACCGGAGATGGAGAGCCCTGCACTGGTCCTTCACTATTTAAGTTTTATTAGTGGCCACTTGAATGTCAGCTGGACTTTTTGGAAACCATATTGAAAACAACATTGCTGTGATTATTACTAAGTAATTGTCACAACTTTAGAGTCCTATGTGATTTTTTTTCCATGCCCCCCACTTTTACAGTCCGTGATCCTGTATGCAAGCGAATGCAGTATCTCCACACACTCTTGGTAAAGCACTTAATCAAACTGACAGCTAAAAGTCTGCAAATGTCCGGCATGTTACTTAGGTTCTTTGTGGTTTGTTTTTACTCTTCCGGCCAAGCAAAAACAATCTGCAGATAACTCATCTGCAATCTTTTTTGCTTCATCTCCCTGGTATCGATCCATATATGTGTCTGCTCTGTGCCGTGCCTTCCAAAGCGGGCAGTGGCAGCTTTATGGGACTGCACGTTATCTGCACTCGTGTAAATCAGGACTCGGCGGGCTGTCATGTTCGCGGAACCATAAAGACGAGCACACAGCTGTTCTTTACATCAGGGTTACGCTGCGGGCAGCCAGCCAAACAAAAGGCTTACCCGCGTTCTCAGCCGGTGCTGTCCTTAGAGGACGTCCTGTGCCATGCGGGTGCTTGGACTTCAGGACGAAGCGGGGCACGCAACACAGGACTGCCTCTAATTTCAGACTTTATGTTCCCACATAGTGTTGGTCTCTTACAATCCTATAAAGACAGTGACTCTCCAGTGACACTTTGCTTCTCTAATAATTAATCATCACCTGAGTCATGTGAGTTTATTCTCCTATAGAACAAAAGAAGGCTTATGGCCGTTGACCTTTCCCTCCGTCCGTCCGTCAGTCAGTCAGTCAATCAATCCTCCTTTATTTCCATAGCACTGTTTTAACCACAGGGTTTACAAGGTGCTTTACAGACATTTTAAAAGAAGAGAAAAACACAGGACATTAAGAACACTTAAAATAAGTGCACTAATGAATTAAAAGACTCATTGACACAGGTTAGTATATGCCAGTGTGGGACCCGCAGACAATCCACGTTTTTGAACGGGAAGGAGAAAGAACGTGGATTGTCTGGGGGTCTCCGAGGACCAGGTTGAGAGCACCGATATTCAGTAGCTAAGGTTTTTGGGGGGAGAGTTCCTGAGTTTTGCATCATAGTGACTAAAAGCTGCCTCCTCCCCCTCAGCTGCATTTTAGGAATAACCAGTTCATTACTGTCTGGTGATCTCCGTGATCTGCCTGGGACATACTTTACCATCATGCCACCGAGATAGGGTGGAGCAACTCATTTGAAAATTAGTAAAAGAACTTAAGAGTCAATCTTAAAAGCTGCAGAAAGCCAGTGATGGGATTTAAGGATTGGTGAGGATGAAGTGACAGGAGCGTCTTCAAAGGCATGGCTGGCCCTGAAGGTTGGTGCTCTCGCCATGTCTGCTTCGTGCCTTAAATAGTGCCCTCCCTGCCAGCTCCAAGGGCAACACTGACTTCCTGTTCTGTTTCTGATCACCTCCACCCATTCGGCGTGTCCTCACAATGCCTCCAAGTCATAGCACATATCAGTGGAACCACAGCCATCAAAGTTCCTTCAGCTGACTCTTCCTTTTATGACCTTTTTATGTTTTGCAGCTTTCAATAATTCATGACATCACTGGCCGAAGAAGTAGTATTCACCAGAACTATTTATGGTCTTTTTCATGGGCATAAATAAACATTGGTGCTCACTGTCTATAAATATCATATTTTCCCACTTTAGCAACAGTCTGTAAATTAAAGTCCACTCTGTTACCCATATATACGGGCTGAGCCCACACAGCTGAACACTAAAGACCTGGATCGGCACCATTAAAAATAATTTTTGTATAGCAAAAGGTGTATGTGCAAGGGGTAATACACCAAATACACCACAAGGAGAAATAAACCAAATATTTATGCATTTACTTTAATAATGTGTTTACTGTATGTTTTAAGTCAGTCATTGCTGTGGTTTGAACATACATTTATGACCAAGTTTGGAGGTAAACAAAATGTATGATACATTAAAGTCCAGAGGCTAAATTTTGGCTGAAAGAAGTAGCTGGAGATTATTCTTATGTAGAGTTTATAGTGCTGACAGCTTTACAACAGAAAATGGGTCTTTAAAAATGCAGGTGCTGGCTCAGTGCTGGGTGACAAAATTATCATTAAATAAAAGATGAGTGATGACTCGATCACGGCCGGGTGTTAATAACAGCGAGCCGTAAGGTGAATGTCTAAATCAGCCAGGGTCCTGCCGATGAGCAAGATCAGCTGCGGTCTGTAAGCGAGCGAAGGGTGTGCGAATTATCATCTCACGCTGATTTCGATAAACTCTTGCGCAGTCTTGTCGGGACACCGCACCCAGCCTCGCTTCTCAAAGGAATCTTGATATACTGTCTGTAAAATCAGAAACATGGATTTAAAAGCAGCCAAAAAAATTGTACTGCCCTAGTCTCGTGAATTATTGTGCCGGTAAATTCTAAAAGCATGAGCTATATACATTTATTATAACTCATAAAAGCTTTCGGATGCAGATCATATTCTCACTCGGTAATCGTGGTTGGGCCCGCCAATCCTTGGGAGCACACACCTCTCCCAACAAGCTACACGTTACCCGTCTTTCCAGCAGACTCCTTTAACAATGGCCAACTTTAAGGGTATGGTTTTAAACATAACCATGGTGACATCCGATATGACAGTCCTAATTTCTCACATCCCCCAGTCTTTAACACCATGCCACTTCATTCCTGGATAAACACAAACAGACGGTGGATTCCCTAGTCAATTGGGACTCTGCCACATGCATGATTTAGCCTGTATGGACTTCCGGGCCGTGACTAATAATATAGCTTAGAGTCACCTCTAGTTAGCTCGAGATATAAAACTGCTCCTGGAAAATGGCCTTTTATTGTCTGTACACCCAGGAAGCCCACTGTAATGTTATCACAGGTCAGGAAGCTAAAAAGTCAATTAATTAATGTGTGCTGTATTCCAGTCCAACCTGCAAATGATTTCATGCAGTCTGACAGTTACTCCTATTGCTTGGTTATTACCTAAAAAAACAGTATGTTAACCTTTAACCAACAGCACTGATTCATTAAAGATGGTATTTAATTGTTTATCTACCAGGCAGCCCTGAATGAGATGATAAGTGCGAACAGGCATCATATATTTGGAGCAGTTGTGTCTCTCTCAAGCTACAAGCAGGAGGCGCGTGTGTGAAGTGGGCGTTAATGCATCGGCCCCGTGCACGCGGTCACACCTGCAGGCTGTCACATTATCGTAAATTTCTGCTGCCTTAATTCAGGCTTGGAACCCCAGGGGGCTTTTTGGGAAGCCTGGGGCCATCAGCAAAACCGGGGGGTTTTTTTTCTGCCCCGCAAAGGCTCTGCCCCCCCCCCCCCCCCCCTTAAAAACCAGCTAATTAACAGGAAGGTCAAAATGCAGAGTGACATTGGACTTTGCCTGCCTGCCAGCTCACATTTCCATCAACTCACATAGTCTTATTTCTGTTTATGGGTTTATTTATGTGATGACCTCATGCCAGAGAGCTTTACCACATGCTCCTACTTTTCCTGTTTTATGATTAAGATTCACTAAAATACACAAAAAAGTCCTTAAGTTGGAAAAAGTAAGTTTGGCTTAAGTTTGAAATATTGTAAATTTGGAAATATTTAAATTTTGTTGTGTTAGATCACATTGGAAATCTGTCTTGTGTACCGATTTTGTTCATACGTCACTGGAATAATTCACACTAAGAAAATTTCTGCTCTTAATCCACATGTTTTCTTGGTCACATGATGCAAATTGCTAACATTACCTCATCATTCCTCATCCCTGATTTATTACTCTCCCGTCATGCCAAGACTGCCCCCTACCCATTATTTCAGATAACCAATCATGGTGTGTGCCCTCAGCAGGTGAAAGGCATTTCGATTTGATTTCCCTCCTGTTAGTAACATTCACAGGTCATTTACAGGTCTAACTGTAGACCATGCAGCTTTATTGTGATGATGCAATTACCATTCAACAGCAGTGCTAACACATGTTGTCTCCTTTGTACGGTGCAGTTGCTAAAAAATATGACATAAAATATAAATCAGCAGTGGTTCCAGATGGGTGTCCAAGCTTTCTGTAATTCCCTGCTTTTATCGTAGGACCATTGTGAATTAATGTCGAATTTCCCAAAAGAGTAACTCCTCGTTGGCTGTGTAAGCACTTCCTCAGGGGCTCCTCAGTCCAGCTAAGTGCCTGTAGCTTAGCTTTGATTCCCCTGATCCCGAAGGCCCATACTCTGCACCTTTGAGGCTCTTGGGGCTCCTCATGTGACCGACCTGCTCTTGGACCGGGTGCAGCATAACCCCCCCTGCCTGGCCATATAAATCACCCAGCAGGGAGGGGGTGGTCTCTCCAGCATAATTTCGAGGCCATGTTGCTGCCCGACGCTGTCATGGGCCCCAGTGTCTCTTCAAGGTTTGCAATTCATCAAGGCATTTACAGAGGCCTTATGGGACACTTAGGGCAGCACTGGTAGGAGATCACCTGCTGAACAAGCCCTTATCTGTCCACATCTCCGGAGAACATCTGCACTATGGTTATGTGCTGTTCTGAGGTCTTCTGTGCTTTTTAACAGAAAGTAATCTCTTCATGTGTGAAGCTGTATCCAACAGTCTCAGTTACAGACTTGTCTTCTATAAAAATTACTTGTTCACAGGAAATACTGGTAAAATTATTGGAGATTAAGTGAATAATTGCAATAATTGGAGATTAAGTGAATAACAATTTATTATAGTAATTCATAAGGGTAACGATTTTATATATTTTTGAAAACACATTTAAAATCACCCCTTCACAGTCGCGGGTGTTAGGGAAGCATCACCCCTGCGAATGTGAAAATTCGCAAATAAAATGTGGACCCCCCCCCACACACACACCAAAACCCAAACCAGTCTGCTAGCCTGAACAATAACATGAAACGTCTTCGTTGCCAATTTGTAAAAAGTACAGTGCTATACATTTTGCAAGTAAAATGCTTTGTCATTTCTTTTGCAGATTTTTTTTGTATGTTATTCAAGCCATATAAATTATGCCAATGACAATACAAAGTTTCTATGGCATGCATTCGGAGCATGTTTTGGACCCATTACAGAAAATGCAAAATTAACGGCACACAAAGTTTAATAGTACGTGCGAGAAACATGATATTCCATGGTCACAAAGACAGCTACTGGTTGCCGAGACAAAGATGTGCGCTGTACCAAATACCAAACATAATACCAACGTCAACTTGCATGCATCTGGCACGACACTCGTGCTTTCAGACTCCAATGCGCATGCAAGAAATCCCACAGCAAAACTATATTGTTTCTATAAACCAAAAATTAGCTTTGGGGTAGTCTGCAATCCGTACAGAATATTTACCTGACATAATACCAAACATAACTTTTAATATTAAAAATATAGTTTTTTACCTTTTTTGGCAGCAAAGCGGGTGGGTAGAGGAATTTCTTTATAAAAAAAAAAAAGATAAAATGTCTTAGATTTTGGATGTTTGCACTGTATGTACAAATTCTTATTCTTCTCAATAATAAGCTAACAAATCTTAAATAACACTAATGTCTATATATATGAATTTATGTGATCCAAATCATTTTCAGTATTGTTTATATAATTTTGCCTTGCTAATTGTCTGTGACTTGATGAACTTCAAAAACATGCCCCTTTCTTGTTGTTCACAGCTAACTTGCAAATAATCGAAACGTCAAATGTCAAATTTTCGAACCTGGAGCAACTCTACAGGAAAAATTGTCGAAATATATTGCAGTTCCCAGTTCCGCATTTGGTTGCATTCGTGTTTATCAGTTTTTATATATTTGTCACATAACTTTGTGACATTGTGCTGATATTCATTATCCTTTCCTGTTTTCCTGTTAAAATCTATGTCCTGTGCCCTGAATTTCACCAATTCCTTGTTTAGCGGATGCTATAGCTCTTAAACATCTCACTATGTAAGTGAAACCAGTGTTATACAGGGTGCTTATTTAACATCAGGGCAAGTCTGGTTTTTGTTAAAAAGTCAAACCATGTGACAGGCTGCAGGCTCCCCATTGCCCTGTACTGGATAAGCAGTTACATGATGGATGATTGTGTGTCAAATATAACTTAAAATAGATTGTAAGTGATTATTCATAAGAAGACTATGTGTAATGGTCAAATAGTCCCAGGTCCTTCCTGCATCTTCCAGTTAGATTCCCGTGGTCGGCATTGCTAGTGTTAGGGGAGGGGGCTATTCCAAACTATAGAGGCATGTCACTACAATGACCCGTGGGGAACGTAGAGTCCTGTGGTTGCAGGTGCCCCAGTATTTTGCCCTCATGGCAATGCCTGCTGGCTTAAGTCATTCAGCTCTTTTTTGGGGGCCGCTTACATCACTCTCAGGTCCATCTTGCTGTGGGTGTCTGGCTAACTCATCACCCGAGGTGTTTACAGATGCCCCGGCAGGTGGCAGTGTTAGGGTGGCTTCTGAAGGTTACTGTGGGCTACGCAGGCCCCTGAACACCTGACCTCTATCATCTGCCCCCCCCCTCCCACCCCGGGCAGCCCTCTTTAGAAGAGATCTTACACTTCTCATTAGCCTCAAAAAGCCATGCTGTCAGCCTGAGGTGAAATCCAGCACCCCCCAGCTACTGGCCCCCATGTGTGTTGGGCCTCACTCTGCTTCTGTGGTGTGTGCTCGTAAACACGCTAGCCTTTATTAGCCACATGTGGGTCTTCGTGGGCCCACCACTGACAAGCAGGATTTAAATATATTTATATATGCACAGTACATTTAAAATGTATATAGCGTGTGTATATATAACATGTATACATATATAGTATACTAAATATATAGTGCATATTGTGTATAAACTGCATATATATATGTATATGCACATATACAATTTATATATACACATACTCTATATACACTTAAAATATACTGCACATTCTAATGCCTAAGACTTTTGCACAGTACTATATATATATATACACACACACACACACACACACACACACACAGTACTATGCAAAAGCCTTAGGCATTAGAACACATGCTCTAATTATCAATAACAACATCAATCGTTTCTTCTGTTCTCTAGAAAGTTGGATGGCGAGAAGGCCACCGCTTCAGCTCTCAAACCACTCTTCAGGGGCACCTCAGCCATCTCATATATTTATTAAATTGCACAATCAGCTTTCTTAATTCATTTAATTAGTAAAAAAATAACATACTGATTAGCTGTACAAGGTGTGATAGCGGTCAAAAAAAAAAGTAAAAAAATACATGGGTGTATTGGACGATTGCTGCAAATACTGGGGTGATTTCAATAGAAGTTTTAAAATGGCTAAGCTGACACACCCTGACAGGCATAATAGCATACCTTTACAATTCTACACCAACATGAAGACTATTTAAACAAAATAATATATATATATACACACACACACACGGTGGTGTCCAAAAGAATTTGAACATTTATTTAACGCATATTTAAAAGGTTTCAGTTGTTTTTGTTGATTTGGCCATTAAAATACCCATAAAACAAATGAGATATCTACAAAGTGATCATTATGCTCTATAGACAATATAATAGCGCCTTCATAAGGAGAATCACTGTGCTAAGTCCGAACCTCAACCCCATCAAGCACATTTGTGACGAGTTGGAAAATAATCTGGACAGATCTATCGTACATTTAAAAGAAAGCCTTTGCTTGAGTTGCAGAAGGCATGGGATACCATTAGTGTTGAAGCTCTCAGGAAATATATTGACACTATGCCAGAGAGATGTGCTGCTGATTAAAGATAAAAGTGGACCATCTGCATATTTCATGAACATGAAATGAAATCATGTTTTGGAGACAAAAAAGTTTTATAATAATTTTAGCCACCACTGTGTATATATATATAAATATATTACCTGAAGAAACACCTTCACTAGCTCTGAGAGCGCTTGGTCTTATTTCTGAGATAGTACTTCATAGTGTCTATCTTAAAGTATGCACTATAAAGGACAGCCACACGGCCAGTGTTCCCAGCATCAAGCCTGCAGCACTGTTCATCGCATGGTTTGCATCGGGACTGTCGGCTGATGAATGCTTCTGCTTGCCCTTAGACCTCGCGGCAGCGATGACACACATACATGACAGACGATGCACTCGGGCCAGTCGGGCCTGCCGAGCAGATCCATTTTAAACCCGGATTCCAAACAGCGGAGGATAGCGCGAAGCAGAGTCCCACTTCACATGTTTGCCAATGCAGTGTCCTGTCAGCGATGTTCTGTCTGCTTTGTCCTTCACTGGAGGCTTCTTTGCGGACGGCCTGCCCATCGCTGGGGGCCGTGAGCAAAATCTCTTTTGTAAACAAGTTCTCAGCTGCCTGTGCATAGCCGAGGCGTCTCATGTGACATTTTTTCAAGGTTCCAGCAGAACAAGGACGGGCCCCCTGATGTGAGTAATGCCAAGTGAACCCGGAACCCCAGTCTGCTTTCTTCATTGGCCTACGTGAAATTATGGCTCGTATACCCAGACGCCTGCAAAAAATATCATCTGTCCAAGTGGATATCAAAGCAGCAAAATGCCAACAATGGCATCTATGTGCTTTGCTCAAAACTTTCTGGCTAAAAGAGTGATAGATTTACAGCAATTGTTTCATTTCTCAGCTATTTCAAGTATCTGCTTAACAGATTGTTGAATAGATTTTATGATAAGACAGATGGTTCTTCTGCATGGTCAAGGAATGAAAAGTTTTCAGCTCGGTAGATCAAATTCAGTATGCCATTGACTTTCTTTTGAAAGAAAAATAAATTGTACAATGAAAGATATTTTCACATATCTTAGTGTTTTGTTGGCATCACTTAAAAGGTGTCACAACAGCAAATAGGTCTTAAACCAAAGATTTCGAGCTAAATGTCATAAAACATGAGCATGAAAAATGCAGCGAGTTGTTTGTTCTGATGGTAGATTAAAAACATGGTGTGAGTGGCCTGCCTGCTTCAAGCAACTGGCAGGATGATAATCTGACCTCTTGTTATTCTGTTGGTTCTTTTTGAATGCTGGTGGTTTGAACAAACGGAAGAACGTGCTTTATGTATTGGTGACTCAAACTGCCCTTTGCAAATCACCACCACAGAATCTGTCAGAGCGATTTCACCATCAGGTGGGAAGTAGAGCCATCGCCTGACGGGCATTTGAAAATGAAGATGAACTGGATAAACTGGGGCAGTGTGAATGTGTGCAGTTCTGAGCTGGTGTATGAACGTAACCCAGAGCTGAAGGTGCAGCCCTTGCAGGGGGAACCTAGGCATGTGAGGGCACTGTCCCCTCTGCCGGGGGTGTGAGCCCCGTCCCTCTCCGGGACTCGGTAATGCCTTGATTGACATGATGGGATGGTGTGCATTTCATTGATGAGCATTTCAGAGGCCAGGCTTGTGATCTCCTTTGCTGATCAACACGTCACCCTGTAGCTATCCTGGGGATACGTGAGATCAGTTTGAATACCCTGCCTTTTCGGCCCCGGAGTCAAACTCCTGCCTCGGGGGTACTGACTCACACCTGACTCTGGCGAAGACGTGGCTGAAGGTAAACGACGCAAAAAGTTACTTGTCTAAATTCATCGCTTTTTGCAAGTTGCATTAGGAGGTTTTGTGGAGTAATAAACCACAGAAAATGTGCAATTTTAAAAAGCTTATGACCTAAGCATTTATTGTCTGAGTGATGTCTGTCTGCCTGACTTTACATTATTTTAATCTCTTTTATTTGCAACATAACACATGCAGTTGTGCCTATGTGTGACCTTGCTCATACTAAAATCAAACTTTGTTTATTCTTTTGTTAATAATGAGCACCTGCTTACATTTTAACATTATGTACCGTTTCACTTAAAATAAGAATACTATATTGAATATATCAAAATGAAACGTGCAAGGATTTTTTATATAAAACAAATAACTGAGGTGAGAAAGACAAAATCAAGTGAAACCAAACAATTCTAAATGACTGCTGCTGCACTTAGCAAATACCCTGTTCTGAGGGGTTTTACTGTATAATGCCGGTTGGTGGCGGTTATTCAAAGCCTGAACTGAGCCTCATTGAAGGATGCCGTGTTTCTTCATCATAATGAATGACTATAATATACTCTATTTGGCCATGATTTTCCGTTATTGATTCCTGTGCACTCCTAATTCTAGTGTCTCTCCATGTGCAAATCGCATTGATCAATAACAACAAACAGGCTCATATTGAAATGACATTTGAGTTGGACTGTTGCTTATATGTTAAGTTGAGGAAAGGGTTTCTACTGAATAGTACAAGAGTCTATGTGAAGGCAGCCCTGCCACATCAGCCTGGAGCTCTGTCAAGTGGCCCTCTTCATTCAGGTGTGCTGACCTCCCCGATTTTCAGCATTGACCTCAAGATGTGTGACTGGAGATAACAAACTGCCTGAAACTTGCATCACATCAGACCAGACATGGAGGTGCTTGATTTAAACCTCAGTCTAATGGCAAGGGCTGGGTGCTTTTAGCAAGCCCAAGGTGGGTGTGGGTGGGTGGAGGCCTTTGAAATGCGTTCCGGAGAGCGTGTGTTATCTTTTCTCCTCGCCGTGTACCATCCAACCCTGTGCGTTGTCCGGCCAGATTTGGCGGCAGCTCAAAGAGAATGCTGGGAAATATGATCCATATGGTGGCACTATAAAGCCCGACCCACAAGTGGAGATTGACCAGAAGCTCCCGAGCCCACACTGACCAGCCTCCGCTTACTCTCTGCTCCTAGCACCACAGCACTGCCTCAACTGGCCTAGGGGTCCCCAGGCACGCCTGACCTTTTCCCCAAGTGGATACTGAAAAGGTATTTTGCTGTCAGACGGGTGGTCATCGCATGGCCAGCACTCACTTTCCTGGATCAATAATGCGTGGTACTAATGACTAATCAGTTTAGAAAACCAAGTCAACAACCGTTATCATGTTGCATGCATAGGTGTAATAAGAGTGCCTTCTGTGAACATGCATGTCCTTCTTGTCGAGGGTGGCGGTCATATCGAAGCGTTTCCCCGGGTCTTTCTCTCCTCCTTGCAGAGGTCCGGGGGATTTGCTATGAAAGTGCTGTTCCGTGTGGCGGTGCTGCTCCTGCTGGGAGGGCTGAGCTGCCAAAGTAACCGCAACACCAAAGCTGGCAGCAAGGCACCAAGGAGGACTGGGGCCCAGCAGGGGGCTGAGGCGCCCTCTGAGGACGAGGCTCCCCCCGTGACACCGGGCCCTGGGGGCCGGGGTGCCTCCGGCAACAAAGCCAACGATGAGATGAAATTGCACTTCCTGAAGAACACGCAGGTCACCTGCAACGACGGGACGGCAGCCGGGTGAGAAACCTGCTCGCAGGCTGTATCGCTCTCGCTACTCAAACACTGACCTTAATCCAAATCCTATTTCAGTTATTTTAAAAGACATTCTGCTTTATTTGTAGTTTATTTGAAAGCACGAGTTTATAGCATATTCCGTTGGTTTGTGTCTTAACGTATCCTCATCGGTATTCTGTAGGTTTTACTTAAAGGAGTTCAAAGGAAGCAAAAGATGGCTCATTTTTTTGGAAGGTTGGTGTTTTTCATTTACTGCTCATTTGTTCAAAAGCTCTCTTTAGATATTTTAATCCATATTTTTCACCCTATTGCTAACAATTAGCCTTGTTCAGTGAAAATATGGAACTATTATTTTTATCTAAGTGTTATCCAGGTACAGAAGTGAACTAGCCTTATTTAGTTACATGAAGGTGCTCAGTCACAACATCCCCTATGAATATGGCTCAGTGCAGGCCCATCCTCTAAGCATGAGCAATTCTGGGCAGGTGTACAGAGCAGGTGCAACTGCAGGTGCATTCCTTGGCTGGACCTGGGGGGGGGTGTAGCTGGAGGACTGAATGGGATCTCCTCTTTGTAGTCTGCTAAGAATAATATTAGCATCATATTTTTAGGTGGTTGGTGCTGCTACAACAAAGAGACCTGCGACTCCAGATACAAAAATATCCCTCGGCTCATGAGCTCATCGGAGTGGCCCCAGACACGTAAAGGTTGGCTGATATGCTAGTGTTTTGGCCAGCGATACTTGTTCCACAGTAGATGACTGTATCGAGTGCTGAGATCACCCTCTCCCTCTCCTGATGTTTTCTTTGCTGCAAATCTAAATGGTGCTTTGCTTGGAATATTTTACAGGTACTGGAATCCTGTCAACACAATCTGATGAAAATCCTCACTGGTGGAACACCAATATTGTGTAAGTTTTTGGGAAAAAAAAATTCTGTTTGATCCAGTACTCCAGATTAGGTTCAAGTTCATTATAGGGTTCAAGTTCATGTGTCTATATCCTTCATTGAAAGACACAATGACTCTTTCTGATCCCATAATACCTTATAATGTGTTCTGAGACAAGTCAGTGTATGAAGCGAGTTTATCATTCCAGATTTATTCCATACTGCTCCAGCGATGTGTGGAGTGGAACTGGACCACCCAGCAAAGCTCGCCAGGGAAAAGATACGGGTATAGATGTCACCACAGACAAGTGTGTCATGTATGTGGAGATGGTGTGTTGTCATGGTTTTATGCACTGCAAATGCTTCTTACAGTCGAATACGCTTTCATGGGCTCCCTTATTATCCGGGAGGTGATCAAAGATCTCACTCTCAAGGGCATAAAACAAGCAAAGGTCATCATGTTGGCTGGCACAAGGTAGGTCTCTTTGCCTGATTTATCTACATACATACTGGCTTTTAAGGAAACGTCAAGGAAAATACGTACTTTTAAAGTCATTTTAGTTTATCGTTAAGCTAGCTTTCAGCAAATGTTTTGAGAGTCTTTCCTTTAGAATGTCACCTAGCTGCAGCATCGCATCTTAAGATGAACAGAAGTACAGGTTGAATGTAATACTAAGAGTTATCAAGTAGATAAATGTACATGTCACGCAAAATGTACGAATCAAGCAGTCAAATATAAGAATCAAGCAGACACATGTACGAGTCACTTAGTGAAATGTATGAAGCAAACGGACAAATGTACAAATCACTGAGCAGTGCTATCTTTGGCATTACAGTGCGGGTGGTACAGGCGTGTTGCTGAACATCGAGAAGGTGTCTGCCCAGCTGGAGCAGCTGGGTGCAGAGGCACAGGTCCGCGGCCTGGTGGACTCCGGCTGGTTTTTGGAGAGCAAGCAGCAGAAGGCGCCTGAGTGCCCTGACAGCATGTCCTGCACTCCAGCAGACGCCATTAAGAAAGGCCTCCGGTAAGACGAATGCCAGCGAGGGCAAGCTCTCACCCTTCGTGGGTCCGTTTGGTCTGTGCTTGACAGTAAAACACAAAACTCCTCTGTCACCATGAATGATGAGGACGGGGAAAGGCAGGGCTTGTTTCCATGTTATGGGAATGTTTTGCTGCACCTGCAGACTGTGGAACGGGATGATCCCAGAGAAGTGTCGTCAGCAGTACCGGAAAGGAGAGGAATGGCACTGCTTCTTCGGTCCCAAGCTTTACTCTTCCCTGTCCTGTGAGTGTGCCTACAGTGTGCCTACAGTATGCCCGCAGTGTGCCTACAGTATGCCTGCAATGTGCCTACAGTGTGCCTGCAGTGTGCCTACAGTATGTCTGCAGTGTGCCTACAGTATGCCTGCAGTATGCCTGCAGTGTGCCTACAGTGGCTCTTCCCAAGTGGCTGCTGAGAGCAGCATCGAGTAAAGACACCCCCCTGCACATCTCTTCCCAGCCCCTCTGTTCGTGGTGCAGTGGCTGTTTGATGAGGAGCAGCTGCGGCTGGAGAACATCTACCTGGGTGGGCAACCCTTGTCAGAGCAGCAGTGGACCTACATGCAGAACCTGGGCAAGGAGCTCAAGAACTCGCTCAAGGATGTTTTGTGAGTGTGATGCTGTTCTTGCTCTTCCAGTTAGCGGCCTTAGGAACCCAGAGTTAATCAGAACGTAACTAAAATCTCAATGAAGTTTAAGGACCTGCATGTTTTCTCCATGTCACGGAGGTTTCCCCCTGAAGTGTGGCAAAATGTTATCCTCAAATTTGTATTATGAGTATCAGAGCGTGTGTGTGTGTGTGTTTGAAAATAGACTGTGAATGTACCGTGTGATGGTGGCTGGGTAATTAAGATGAGGGTAAGTTTGGGGTTACGGTGTGCCTTTGCGCTGTGCTCCCTGCTCACTGTGTGATGTACATCTTCAGGGCGGTGTTCGCACCCTCCTGCTTGGCCCACACGTTGATCACTAAAAGGTAAGGACATCTGAAACGGTCTGAGGACTGCACTAACATATGCTGCTCCATCTCTGCAGGATGAACTCATGCTCCTGTTTATGGAGACTCATTCATCACCCTACATTCTATCTGTCATTAGGTGCCATGTCACACTTTCACTCTCCCCATTTGGGGCCAGGCCTGACTACCTCCTGCCTAGCGGGGTGGGGGGGTGGGGCTGGCAAGGGGGCCTGAATCAAGGACTGGGGGGGGGGGGGGGGGGGGGTGTGGGGTGGGGCGGGGGGGCCC
>JAODKM010000088.1:25555464-25566810 GCA_026780845.1 Petrocephalus sullivani | reverse complement strand
GTTTTAAACGTGCATTTGAAGTGTCAGCGTTGTCCGTGCACCGCGCTCTCTCCAGGCAGCTTGCGCTCTCCTTGCAACTAACAGTATCACGTGTCAAAACAAAAGCACATGCTTTCCAGCTATTTTCGCCTATAGAGGCGGCTCTTGCCATAGATATGTTAGCTCTCGCACTGTATAAGGACAACGGACCGTTCTCAGCCGCTTCAGATCTGACGCAACCCGGAAAAAATATCGGCGTGGATTTTTGCAGATAACCGATAGTTCCGGGAATCAACTATCGGTGCAGATTAATCGGCAAAACCGATACATCGGTCGACCTCTATATTCAAGTATATCGAGTGATGGACGACGAAAAATATCGTAGGTTTGCGTGTGGAAATTTCTGCTGATTCTATGGCTGTGAATATCCTCCCAGTATAATGTGGAATTCACGTGCGATGAGGTATAATGAGATTTCTGTTCACAGTGACCCACTTTCTCTTCTAATGCCTGAACATTATGTCCTAAATTAAGGATTAATTTGGTTTTTACAGGTGTCCTTCATTTGATATGCTCCCAATAAATCAGTAAGAGAGCATACGCTTGATATTTCTCTCTTTTTTTGCTTTATTATATAAGTGTTTATTTAACTCACACCCAAAGGTGAGGTTGAGCACACACTGTGAAATCTAGATATTCTGAATATATTCAAATCTGTTTTGCTTCAGAATTTGTTTACATTATTTTGGCAGGAGCAACATAAATTAAATAATACCTGTGTTTATTTCTCATGAGAATTACTTCTTTCCTCTGTATTTTCTAATCTATACCAACTCGCTAGACCTTTGAAGCAATTTGTCTAAATGGAATCCTGTGTCTTTAAGAGGAGTAGTGGGGCGGGAACTCTGTGCCTTGGCTGTAGGTTCAGTGTCCGACTCACCAGCAGAGATTCTTCTGTTATGAGTTTGGTATTTCCTCTAGGTTCACAGACAGGAGACCCACTGTCGGGTCCTTTCTGCCATCGGAAGGGGGGCCGTTTTAAACGTGGCAATAACTGAAAGCTATAATTTGCAAAAAAAAACAAAACAAGCCCCGCGACACATGTTGGCGCTAAAATTCTGCTGGGCAGGAGGAAGCAGAGCTGGATCTTCTACGAGCTGTGAAAGAGGAACGCGGGCCCAGGTAGAGGGAGTTTTCAGAGCAACGTCATGGGTTAGTGCACACTGGTGCGCATGGGTTAGTGCACACTCGTGCGCCGTGCCGGCAGCCAGCATGACTGTGTACACACTGAATCTCAGGGTCTTCTGGCCCCTGGTTACTTTCCTCCTCACTGCCCTCCTGCTGTTGCTGCACAGCTCTTTGCACAGGACCCCGGGCTCTGCCCCAGCGGACTGCCCCGACAGAGCCTTAGGGCCCCTCATACTGGCCCTCTTTGCACTGGCTTTCGTCCTCCGCTGCTTCTTCAAATACTGCTCCTTTCGACTGAGGAGGTCCAGGAGGTGCTTCCGTGAGCTTCCCGAGGCGACATCTCGAGCGGCCGGTTCCAGGAAAGAGCTGCTGGAGAGTTATTACGAACAGCACGTGCGCCTCTCGCCGCACGTCCTCGGACACAGCAAGGCACATGTGGCCAAGCTGGTCGGCGAGCTGGTGAGGGCCGGCCGTGCCGAGAAGCCTCCGGAGGCATCCTTTGCCTTCAGGGGAGACTTTGTGCAGATCGGCAGCTGTTACGAGGAACACAAGGTGAGCCGCCCGGATTGCTTTGACATCCTGGTCCCATTGCACCTACCTCGTGGCCTGAAGGTGGCGCCAGTGATCTATTCGGGTGGAGAGGGCAGGATGCTGCCTCTCTGTAGTCTGGAGACGGCCCGCTCTTCTGCCTGGCTGCGTGAACACAGGGCCTTTGCTGGGAGCTACCTGAGTTTGAGCGGGACAGACGGTGCGTACAGGCTATCCCCCGGCGCTGTCCTCCGCTGGTTCTACCCAGCGATTCAGCGCTGCCTTGCCGCTGTGCGCCAGCCCTTTGAGTGGCGTTGTTCCCTGGGCCTGTCACTGTGTGACTCCCGTGTCATGCTGTGCCTCACGCCGCTCTCCGACTACGTGTGCTGCCACATCTGCATGGGGGTGCGTCTCATCCCCGCCATACCGCTGACAGATGGCTCCTACCTGGTCGGATCTGCATGCGACCCCCAGCGTGGGGATCTCTGGATGCCATACTTTCCCCGTCAGGAGCAGAAGCTGCTGGGCTGGCTGAGGAGCCGGCTTCCAGTTGGATCCTGCCACCTGAAGTGTCTGCAGATGATGAAGGCCCTGCGGGACCTCGGGGGGCAGGCTCTGGACAGCCACGGCAGGGGGGAGTGGAGGGAGGTCCTGTCGTCATACTCCCTGAAGACGGCATGGCTGCGCCTTTTGCTTACAATGCCACCGGAGGCCTGGAGTGACTATTGCTTTCTGGACAGAGTGGAGGACCTCCTGCAGAACCTGAAGGAGAGTCTGCGTCAGCGGGAACTGAGACACATGTTCCTAGGGGGCAACACAGAGCTACTGCCCAGCTTCCTCACCTTACCTAAGACGTTCAGGGACGCCACTCCTTCCAACCTCTTAGCGGGCTTCCACCCCACCTCGGTCGACTTGGTCTGTGCCCGCCTTTCCTATTTCTGGGCTCACCTGCACTGGTTTGTCCGTCTTGGTCAGTGGTCACCGGCTGGTGGACTCCGGTCTACATCAGGGCCAAAATACAGGTGAATCCAGACCATGTGATCAATGTTGAGACTGTTGAGAACCTACCAACCTCCCTCCCTCTGCAATTTTTTTTTTGCAGTGAACCCTGGTCTTATGCAGTTGATGGAACTTGAGAAAGATAGCCCTGGTCTAGGCTGTTCCCAGAGGAGTGGAACAGGAGAGGTCGTGTGAGCCCCACCTACACAGGAGCCCACTCAGAGCAGCCCAGCTCACTCCAGCATGAGGTTTTATGTCTGAGTCTGCAGTTAAGTGTCAAGAGCTGCATTCAACAAACTGCTCATTTCATCTTAACTCACTATTAGTTTAGCTGATGCTATAATCCAAAGAAACATTTTCAGTATTTATTCCTTTATTTTTGGTTTATAGTGAAATTGTGGGAATGGTGAGGATAATGAATAGATTTCACGCTAATTGCCAAGTAAATATTCTTTTGTAGTGCTTGCACTGTGTTTGTGGAAATACTCTGCAAAAAAGAGTGTACAAACCTATTAGAGAAGTGCTGAGTGACAGTGCCCTTAATCATTACTGAGGTATGGCTCAGGGCTTGTTGGTGTTTATGGGGATGAAGTCCAGTGCTGGCAGTTTCACAGGAGAACCCATTCGCTGTAGCAAGGTTGCTGGCTGAGCAGCTGTTACTGGATGTTGGTAACACAGCAGGGACATTGTGTCAGGAGGCTCTTGTGGTTGTGCTCAGGCACCGTGGGAACCGTCTTATGAGTCTCTGTCAGGTGGCCGCGTGCTGCCGGGTGGTGGGAAAGCCTTCTCAGAGTCGTCCAGCAAAATCATGTGCTGTTAAACTGATCTCGTGGTACTCCATCATGAATTACACTGTGACTATTAAAAGCTGGAAGTCACAAAAACATTATATTTATCATTTGCAAAATAAAATGATTTGCTGCTCTTACGTAAATATATATATATATATTTAGGGAAATGTTACTATAGATTGCAGTAATAAAAATATAGTTGGATTTTGACCACTCGCTCTCCTGTGGATTGTGATGCTGTGGTAGTTTGTTTCACTGACGTTGTGAAACATTCTGCACAGAGGGGTATAGATGTGGGGTATAGGTGGAGCTTAAAACTAGAGCTTGAGTGTATGCAGGCCCTGCTTGGGAATCGGGATCATTTAGCCCTGCACTCATGTTCTGTGGCTGTTACCTAGTCAGTTCAAAGTATCATGTGACAGAATGTCCTGCCCTATGCCACTTACTGATAACGCTTATATACAGCTCCAGTAACTGAACTATCATCCCTCAGCAATAAAACAGGAGACCGATTTTGTTCACTAGCACGGCCTTGATTTCTTACCCTGAATGGGTGGTATGTACTGTAATGCCTTTAGCTTCTGCTGCATGATTTGGGCTAGCAGGAGGCGAGCTTGTGAGAAAGCCACATTTCCTGTCCGGAGGCCGTGAGAATGGGCCAAGTATTCAGCAGGGACCAGCCATGGCTGGAACAGGGCGGTGATCATACATCTTAGGGATGGGGGCATTTTTCATGATCAGGGATTGCCATTAGATATTTCTACAAGTTCCATGTGATACAATATGGTCTCATGTGGTCCTTGCCTTTGCTGGTGGTGGTACACATGGTTTGCAGCTGTGATCTGTCCTATGATGTGTACAGTGATGTGTGCTGACTAAACTGCCACAGAATCCCATTCCGGGTGTTCACTGCATTATATCATATGCTTCTCGAGATCCCTGTAACTGTAGGACAATGGAATGCTGAATATAGATAGATTAAATGTTTCCTTCTCTGTTTCCAGTATAAAAAAACAATATGGAAAAGTAAAAACAGCGTTTTCTTCATTTTTGGCCATCAAACAAATTGGCAAAAATACTTGTTATAGAAACAGTTATAAATAACTGTTTCTAAACAAGAAGTACTGAATCGTTTTTGGAAATAATGAGGAAGTTAAATGTTCTATTTTGTATATTTTGGTCAAGTCAGTGTGGAGGAGAGATTATCTGTGTGGGTGGGTACGAACCTCTACAGGCTGGACAGAGGAGACAGAAATGTAGAGGAGGGATGTATCATCTGAGGAAGAATATGTTAGAGGGTTAACAGGAACATGTCAGCAGGAGCAAGACTACATCAGTGGAAGGAAGAGGTATGTTAGCATTAATAAGAATACATTATTGTAAGGAAGAGGTATATCAATTAGAAGATTTTACGGGTCTAAATGTTGCATTTTCTGTACTAAAATTCACACTCTAAAATCCTTTAAACCCACTTAATAGGTATAAATAGAATTTGTTATATGACTATTTCGGTATTTATTATAGAACAGAGGTTACAGTTTATGCAGTGAAGTACAATAATTTATTTATATAGTTTTATTATTGCATCCCATATGTAAAATGCTTTTTCATAATGCTAATTCTGCTAATTACACTGAGCTGAGTTGCTGTAGTAAAACTGTTTGTTTGTAGACGGAGACTCAGAGGCTCAAACCTCTGTCAAACTGTCTATTGTCCTTTTGAATGTTCACCTACATATTATCAGACGTGCGCTGTTCATCACCTGTCCAATAAAGCTTTTTATTCATATTCACTCAGCAAAATCAATGTCAGTTATTCCTTTTGGTGTCACTTTGGTACAAGTATTTTTGATTTTTCTTAAACCGGGGATCCCCAAAAGAAAGAGCTGTAGACAGGGCCTGGCAGCCCTTTGGGTGACACAGGCCGCTGCCCAGGCAACTCAGCCAGCCCATTTCGCTCTAGTGCGGCGCATGCCATCCCAGACAGAGTGAAACTGACTAAACCGGCACAGAAGTGCTGTGTAACACGGAGGAGGGTAACGGTGTTAAGGACCCTGTCAGGTTAGCACGCTGTGCGACCAACAAAACATCGTGAGTGAGGCGGCTGGAAGAGGAAGGCGAACGAAGAAGCCAATGGCATCGGGGCTCAGTACAGGAAATGCAAACAGGTGGATGAAAAATGGATGAAGGATTATAGTTTTTAATTGTGATTATCAAAATAAAAGAACTTATATTCTGTGCACTGAGTATAGAAATTAAATTCTATTTAAAATCTTGCTCATATTGCTCTCCCATTAAAATTCTGACAGCCCTAATTCTTTAGTGTAAAATTATAAATAATTATAAGTATATATATTATAAGCCCTAGCTCAATGATTCGACATGTTGCATGAAATATGTCTTTGACTGTGTGTTTCCTTCAAAGCACGTGTTATTTAAGACGCATCATTAGCGTGGTTGCAGAGAAAACTACCCACAGGACCGACCTGCTGCTGCGTAACAACCCCACTCTCATGTTCTTCTGGAAATCCTTTTTGCGAATTAAATTCACTGATTTAGGAGCAGATCTGTGTGAATCCAGGTACCAGCAGAAGGAAGGGTCGTCCCTATTAAATAGTTTTTGCTTCAAAATAGGATTGATACCCCGAGAATGTTTTCATAAAGTTTCATTCAAAGTGGATGATTATATCAACAGTGCATTTCATTAGCGGCCAGCACTAGGTGGCACTGTGAGACCGTTTGCTAACCAGTATTTTCCTTTTCTAAATGCGAAACAAATTTTCAAAGAATTAAAAATGATTTGGGTGTGATATATAAGATAAGTTTGGTGAATTTAATAAAGAAGCACGGCACATTCATTGATGTGATTCAGGACGGGAGAAGTTTCTCATGTACCAGCATATGAAGTCATAAAGGAAAGAAACAGGACGAGCTACTGAACATTCTGGGGCTGAATTGTCCTCTAGCTTTGAATAAATGTAAACAGACATTTCTATGGATAACGGCGTTAGGTAAGTTTAATATGCTGAATGCAAAAGCAGTAAGATCTCTGTTGAAGAAAGCACTTTGGTTTTCACTGAAAGCCTTCGAAAAATCTTTGAAAGAGAAGCTGGTTTAAATGTGATAGAATACACTATTATAAAATACTGCAGGTAAAGCAGGGGTTGGCTCTTTTAAAACTAAAGGCTGGTATGCGCTCCGGCAGCCGGCAGAGCAACAGGTGCCGAGTCTTGTCATTTCCATGGAAACGCACCCACCTCGGGCCATAGGTCTGCCTGTTCTGCTTTCTGACCTCAGTGGACAGTACCCCCTATCCATCCATTAGCCGCATGCTCTCCCGCGGGGGGCCACCCATTCAAGCACAGAGATTTTAGGGTGCTGAAGAACCTCAAACTGGTACATGAGACAGAAATCAAGTCTTACAAAGCAGCACCTGGATTTTGGGAAACTGGGGGACGAGGGAGGAGTCTGTGGGGTAGTTTGGTTCTGAAGGAAGGACAAGGCTGAAGTGGAAGTGAAACAGGAGAGAGAGAGAGAGAGAGGGATGGGAAGGGATGGAGGATGTACGGCAGAAGGGTAGAGGGGGAGGGGGGAGTTAGGGAGGGAGGGAGGGTACACGGGTGGGCGCTGTGCTGACAGGAGGTGTACAGCACTCCTGAGGCAGGGGAGGATTCATGCCTTCATTTCATGCCATTTCTGGTGGATCTTTCCTTTCTGACTGAGGGCAGGATGGTTGCAGGAGAGGCTGATGTCACCCTGAAGGGGCTCTGAGGTAATGGAGAGTGAATGAGGGGAAGATGGCGTACATACAGGTAAGTCGGAGCTGGCGTCTTATGGCACCACGTCTCTGCAATTTTTTTCAGAAATGAGAGTTGATTTCATGTAAAAATTTGCAGACAGCTTTGTTGTGTTTAAAGGTGGTGGTGAGATTGATTGTTACTTTCTATAAAAGTTTGTGCTATTCCAGCGTTTGCTAACAGCATCCAACAGGTTGCAGGACCTGAGTCGTTTCTGTGCCTGCTGGATAGTGAAGACTGGCACGGGGCTTTGCTTCTGTTTATGATGCCCGTGTTTGTGCATGTGTGTGTGTGTCTGCGTGCATGTGTGTCAGATGGGTCACGCCACGGCCCCCCGCGTGAACCCGTGTGGCCAGACAGCCCGGCCCGTGTGCGTGTGTGTGGACACGGTGCAGCACTCTCTGCCTGCTGTTCTGTTCGCCGTGTCTGTGGTTCCTACGAGGGTCAGGGGAGCCAGATGGGATCTGTGACAGGCTCCCTCCCTCCCACTTCTGGCCTCGGCTCCGGCAGCCCGTCGCGGTCGGCGGGGGGATAGGAATGGAGAGGCAGCGCTCAGGCCGCCGTCGCCATGGTTACAGCTACAGCTAATTGCAAGGACGGGGGGGGAGGCCGGGGGCAGCTGGGAGGAGCCAGTCTGGGTGGAGGAGACACATAACGAATCAGCCACGGGTAAACAAGGGGGATGCAATCAGCCCTGCCTGCGATGCTGGAGGCGGCCCGGTCACTGGGTTTTCTTTAGGACTGCGTCCTTTTCTGGGTGGTGCCTTGCCTCATGTTATACTAAACAAGCATATTATAAAATGTTTATTTGTATCATGATGCAAGATATCCAAACATAATAAGCACAGGTAGATGGCAGGGCTGGACTGAGATTTAAAATCAGCCACAGACTATCTGGTTCGCCGCGATAAATTTTACCAGCCCACAAACCCATCAGGCCAACTGGAAAACGTCCAGTAAGCCAGGGAGCCAGTCCAGCCCTGGTAGATGGGAGGTGCCCCTTGGTTGACCCCATGTCATAGGTGCCTTCCTGAGACCCCAGAGCCCTCAGAGCTCACCTTTGGATTTTTTGTCTTTGACACCTGTTACTCTATGAACATTTCAGGAAGGAGAAGATGGCAGCATCACGCTGACTGCATCCTGCGATTCTAAATTGTTTTCCTTTCTCTCTCCATCTCTTTCCTACGGTATCTTCCCATCTGTGGCTATGAAAAAGGACAGCTGGAACCTATCAATGAGGTAAAAAGACAGTCCCACACCTCTGAATCAGCCAGCCTTCGTCCAGACGGCCTTTACGGGCATGGCGTAATTTTCTGTTCAGCTTGGCAAATATAAGAATAAAATTCATAATATTCATGAGAGACCGCTCCTTATATCTCACTGACATCTTCTACTAGTGCCCTGACTAAATACAAGGAGTATAAATACAAGGACTAAATACATGTTTACACACATAAGTGATGCATAAAGGGTTTTGAACAGAAGTCATTTTTAGGATTCCTCTTGCTGCCCAATTCTGTGGTCACCCAGTTCCACCCAGTGATAAATCCCAAGAAATGTCATTTTTATTACTTTAAGGGATAGGTATTCATTGTATTAAGGAACTGGTGCTGCTCCATCTTGAAGAAATATCACAGTGTATGTCAGGTTTTTTATCTGTCTGTGATGTCATCAAAAGTGCCAGCTTAGATACGCCACAACTCATTCCTCCTAAGCATTAAATCTCTGGTGTGGTTTTTCATGCTTTGTATGTATGAAGTATAATGGTTTATCAGTTTGATCACAGGTAAGATATGGATTGCAAAGGTGCCTAATGCTGTATAACTAACCTGACTGAGATTGGAGTCCAAGCTTGTGTGTGTTTGTTCAGACCACGTTGTACATGATTTGTTCTGCTGATTGCCTGTTACCAGTGATGCCTGTGATGTGTGTTGGTGGAAATGAAAAACAAGTTGTTTCAATTTGCAAATCTTTTTCATAAATACTTTCAAATAGCTGCCCAAAGACCCTTTAAGACTATTTGAATGTTGCTCGATAAGATTTCAATAAGGTCACGGGGTCACGTTCTCTGAAAAATTTTCAGCCTGTCACATCTGAAAGTGCTGTTTGAATAGCAAAGCTGCTTCTTAATATTTAATGAAGATGGAACCAAACGGGGCTTTTAATGTCACAAAAGACAGAACCAAAAAAGCAGCTTGACTGTTAATAGGACGGAACCTAACTCTTCTAAACAGCTTGACGCCAGTACAGAGAAAACGCGATTCTTAGCCATCGATGTGAGGACTTGTGGGCCCTCCTGCTTCCTGACGCATCAATAGCAGCAAATCCATTCAAGATTGATATCTTAGTGCCCTTGATTATTAGGACTAAAAGGTCACTGCACACATGTTGCATTTGTCTCATTCTTTTCCCATTAGTGGGGCTGTATACCGTAAGCGTGTGAGATTGGGACAGTAGCCCTTCCTCTAACACCTCTTGCTGCTCTTCTTCACACAGGGTCTCCTGTCCAAATTGTCCAACTTCCTGTTGTGCCGCTGGACATGCCAGTCCTGCTGGGAGGCTTGCTGGGAATGCAGCTGCTGTCAAGCGGGTGACGATGAGGTGGAGATCCTGGGACCGTTCCCTGCCCAAACCCCCTCCTGGCTGTGAGTGCCACCCCGCCCCCGGGACACACACACACATGAAGCTTATCTCGGGCAGCAAAGGTAGGCCCTGGATGGAATGCCAGTCCATCATAGGGCACACACATGCACACAGAAGACCCTCTCCAGGGTGTCCTAAATGTAGCCCCTAATACACGGTGACCTGCAACTTGGATTCGGCTTGATTTTAACATATCAGCCGATATTGATGCAAGACATTTGCACTGAGCCCCCTACATATTTATAGATGCCACCCAACTGCAAATCCAGCTGTGCTGGTGCTTTGTGGAGAGGTGTGTAAAACATCTGGGTTGCTGTGAGCAACGCCCTGCCACCGGCCTGCACAGGAGAGCAGGGGGCCTGGAGGTGGGGCCAGTGAGTCATGCAGCCTGTGGTGGAGAAGTATTAGGCAGCAAAATGAGTCACTTAGGTGGTGCAGTCAGTGCTGTGTACAGATGAGTGGCACGTCTTGGAGTGTTGAGGGCGATCGCATTACAAATGGTCACCTTTGTAAATGAATTAGGAATTAGGAAATGAATGTCTAACCTTCGGTGAAATTTACAGGTAAATTTTATGCTATGGTCAAATGGGTAGTGTTGGTATGGAACTGTGTGATATTTTAGGGCTGTGTTTGTGTAGTAAAGTGAAATTTTGCAAAAGAGTAGCACTTCTCCTGAGACATGTTATAAGGATATAAGCATGAGTGAGCCGAAAATAGTTCTGTGTGTCAGACTAAGCTTTTGATCGGTCGTAATGCAGAGTTCAGCTCAGACGGAATTAACAAATAACACGAAATCAAGCTACCAATAAAGTAATAAACTAAGGAACCCAACTGACCGCAAAGGCCTAGGAACAAAAGCACAGACGGATACATGAGATTATTGGCGGCTGGATGCTACTGAATCCCTAACATTAACTAAGGATTGATTAAAAAAAAAAAAACAATATTTAATCTTGTGTTAACTCGATTAAGGAAATAACACGTTATAATATGACTAAATGTATATGTACAACTATATGTATTAAGGCGTGGCGTGGCAAAGGGAAGGAGAGGCACCCAGAAAATGATTTATTAATGGAGCTGAAGACAAAGGGAAAACAGAAAATCAAGGGCCCACGAGAGGTCATAACTGAAAAAGGAATACTAAACACTAACCAAACGAATTACAAAGAAACACTGGAACTACAACTAGACTGGGATCTCCAGGAAACAAACAAAGGCAGGCACTTAAATACACAGATACAAGGAGTAACAAGGGGCAGGTGTGGGCTATAAAGACCTAGGGCAGGGGTGCCCAATCTTACCCGCAAAGGGCCAGTGTGTATGCAGGTTTTCGGGATAACCCTTAGATCAGCTGTTTGAACCCAGGTGTGAGGACTCTTCGGCCAATCAGTCCTCTAATTAGTGATCTAATTAGGGAGT
>JAODKM010000088.1:25532796-25552272 GCA_026780845.1 Petrocephalus sullivani | reverse complement strand
CACCTACAGTCTTTGCACTGGGCAGCCATCTTGAATTCCAAACTCGGTGTACTCTGCGCTGCACCAAGCTTTTGTCTCGGTTTTTGGGGAGACGGGAGCGCGCATGTTGTCACTTCCGGCCTCGAGGCTCGGAATCTGACTCGGATCCCGACCTCTCGAGAGTAAAGGAACGCACGATCATACCTGTAAACATTCTCCGATACCAAGAACCGATTACTTGCGACTTTACGGTAAAACTCAGAGCCACAGAATTTTGTCTGTTTTTTTTTTGTTTCCCAATCAGATTTTTGCATTTAGCTTGAGATTTGTCAACATTTGGGTAGAATAAATGCAGAGAATACCGGCATTTGCAACAGTTAGGACATATTTTTAAGATTAATAATGATAGAAGTAAAACAGACTCTGTTCTGCTAACGTGTCAAGAGGGAGAAGGGACAGCATGTCATTTAACACAAGCAATTTGATCAACATCTAAAGATGCCGAGTACACGTACCGGTAGTTTGTTAATGCCTTCAGAGAAAGACCACAGCAACACACTTCAGTGCAAATTCTGAGAGAAAATGAAACTGAAGCATTATTCATAACTAACATTACGTTTTTATAGCACTTCAGTTTCAATCAGCAATGCAGTTACACCTAGGTCTACGCTTTCTTCACTACCAAAATGACCAATCACAGTTCAATCGAGTGTTTTGTGGGTACCAGCCAAAGAGGACTGAAGAAGTGTGTAGAGAGAAGGCGATACAAATTAACTGCCAAAGATGTGTGCCAAATTAAAGGGGAGACTTTAAGTGCCACCATTTTCCAAAACTGAACAGAACCTCTGAAAATACTAGATGCAGTGTGCTATGGGACATTGCTATGGTCACAGAGGCTGAAACATGACCTCTGCTTAATAAGGCACACAAACTAATACAATAAGAATGGGTGCAGATATGTCTCAAGACTGATGTTATAAAGGATTTGTGGGGAGATAAGAAGAAAGTGACTCTTGATGGAGCTGATGGATGGATCAGTGGATGGACACCTTCTTCAAGCACCAGCAGGCATGAAGTGGGCTGCAATTATCAGTGATGAACTCGCCAGAGCTTTCTGACTTGCAGATGGTGTAAAAATTAGCCACAAGATGTACTGCCAGTTTCTGGAAGATACTTTCTTCAAACACTGGCACAAGGAGAAGTCAGAAGCTTTCAAAAAGGTTATGATATTCATACAGGACAATGTCCCTTCCCATGCATCAAAGCATTCCATAGTTTGGGCAAGAAAGGTGATTGAATTATGACCTGGCCCACTTCATCGCCTAACTTAGCACCCATTGAGAACTACTGGGCCTTACTAAAGGATGAGTTTTCCCAAGGTAGCAGGCAGTACACTTCTCAGAGAAGTGCCAGGAAGGCAGTCCTAGCTGCCTCAGCTAATACAGGACATGATCAAATCAAAAACTTGACTGGTTCAATAGACAATAGGTGCATGATGGTCAATGAGAAAAAAGGTGGCACTGTAGTGGATAGCTCGTTATTCCTTATATACACTGAAAAACAAAAGCTGTTTCTTATACTTATCTCTGTCTGCCCGACGTTTACTAAAAATGATCTATAAGAAGAGTATTGGCCTAATAGTTCTGCACACAGTGTATATATGGATGCATGTGTTGCATTTTGTTTTACAAAGTTAGGAAAGATTTGTTTACGTTAAGCCTGTTATTGCCTTACACAAAAAAGAACGATCACAGTCTCTTCTACACAGTGAGGCAAGTCCTACAGCTTATTAATTAAACACTGGAATCGGATTGGTACTCGGTATTGGCTGGTACCCAAAGCCCTGGTATCGATACCGGTATCGGGACAAAAAAGTCAAATTGGTGCATCCCTACATTCATCCTTCCAATTCAGCGTCTGGGAGCTAATCCCAGGCACAGGGCAATAGGCTCTAGAGGTAGCGGTAGTAGTATTGTAAGTATTAGTATTTTTATGATGATATATTTTGAGCAGGTCTGGAGGCTCGGAGACCCAGCTCTCCGCTTGTGGACCTCAAGCCCATCGATTTCTGGGCAATGGGCCCCAGGAAGGAGGCAGTACAGCCGGCAGTCCTACGCAAGCCCTACGAAAGGTCCGACGACTACTTCCACAAGCTGGAGCCGCGGCTGTACTCAGCAGACTCCAGCGGGGACGACGTGGACTCCCTGACTGATGAGGAGGTGGCCTCACGATTCCAGCTGGGCATGCTGCACTTCAGCGTGCAGTTCGACCTGGTGCACAGCCATCTGAGCGTACGCGTCATTGAGGCACGTGACCTGCCCCTACCTGTCTCAAGCGACGCCTCTCGCCAGGACATGGCCCACTCCAACCCCTACGTCAAAGTCAGCCTGCTGCCGGACAACAAAAACTCCCGGCAGACCGGCGTCAAGCGCAAGACCCAGAATCCCCTGTTCGAGGAGCGCTTCACGTTCAACCTGCCCTTCCTGGAGGCCCAGCGCCGCACGCTGCTGCTTTCCATCATCGACTTTGACAAATTCTCCCGCCATTGTGTCATCGGAAAGGTGACGCTGCCTCTGGGGGACGTGGACCTGGTCAAAGGTGGCCACTGGTGGAGGGCTCTGGTGCCTAGTTCCCAGGTATGCTTGATCTGACCTCTTGTATCCTGAGTAAGGCAGCCTTCACACATAATAAACTAGCATGATATCAGACCAACTTACATCATGCTTAGGAGAATGAGCCAGTTTATACTGCTGGGAATGTCACGCTCCCAGGCAGGATTCCAGGCCAGTGTTGATCCCGCGGAACCAAAAGCAAGGTCCTGCATAAGCCTGATCCGTGAGCGCTGCAGCTGCTGTTTGTAACATTCCTCTAACATCATCTCAGAGTGAGGTGGAGCTGGGGGAGCTGCTGCTATCGCTCAACTATCTGCCCAGCGCTGGGAGGCTAAACGTCGATGTCATCCGTGCCAAACAGCTGCTGCAGACGGACATGTGCCAAGGCTCAGGTACTTGGAAAGGACGTGGAAAAGCGGCCACATATTCCTGTGCTCCTGAAGTCATCATTATAATATAATAATATATAATAAGAGTCCACAGCAATAATAATAATAATAATAATAACAATAATAATAATAATAATAATAAGCTAAAGGAATTACAATAGCACAGATCGTTGATGCTTTATTGTACATGTTACCCGGGATAATTCTGTATGGTTAATGTGACACTATGGTATCCCTGGCAATCTCCAGATCCTTTTGTGAAGATTCAGCTAGTGACTGGGTTGAAACTGGTGAAGACCAAGAAGACGTCCTGCATGAAGGGCACCATCGACCCTTTCTACAATGAGTCTTTCAGCTTCCGTGTGCCGCAGGAGGACCTGAGAGAAGTTAGCCTCGTGTTTTCAGGTAAGCTGCACCCTCTCGGCGCTATGTTCTTTGGACAGAGGGTAACGTGCTTTGGGATAGTGGAAGGATGGTCGGATAATCCATGTCAAGGACGACACTTTGCGCTAGGACAGGGTTTGTAAGTGTCAGTGCAATTAAAAGGACCCAGATTTCACTGAGTTCTTGCTGTGTGCTGATTGGTCAGTCTCCTATAAGCATGCATGTGTCACCAATGTGAAACAGCTGGATGAATCTTTCAATCAACAAAAAAAACTGTCAAAGTGCAAGAACTGAACTACTCAGCCGAGCACAGGAGCCTTTCAGTTTTAAAGTAGATTGTAAAACCCGAAGTAGCTCAAATTGTCCTCCCTGATATAGATTATCAGGTCACCCTAGACCACGGGTGGACCATCTTATCCGCAAAGGGCCGCTGTGTATGCAGGTTTTCGCTGCAACTCCCTAATTAGATCACTAATTAGAGGACTGATTGGCTGAAGAATTCTCACACCTGGGTTTTAACAGCTGACCTTAGGGTTATCAGTGATGCACACACACTGGCCATTTGCGCAAGAAGGTTCTAAACACAGAGGAGCTACAGAAATCAGCCCAGCACACGACACAAAGCTGCTTACTTTTTTCCCTCTTTTCTCCTCATCAGGGCAGGATATTAAATAAAAAAAAACAACTTGTCATGGATACAGATATTGAATGTCTTTCAACAGCTTAATCGCCTTGATTGATAATGATCTTTTTTTAATCAAATATTCCATGTAGCTCACCTTGTATAATGGCAGTATTGTGATAAAGGTGAAATCATTTTACATACAAATATGACATGACAATAGTTCCATTTCAGGTCAGCTCAATTCCTGGAGGGTTTTCGCCATCTAATATCTGTGGGGGTGACCGTGTTATTCTGGCTCTTTATCCTGCAATCATTCTATTCCCTCAGCACAGATCATTGACTTCACACACCTGTTTGTAGCCAAGCATTAGTCTATATGAGGTTTCCTTGATGTTGTGGATTGTTAGGTTATGTTTCCATGGTGACACTGGTTCTTTGGAGGCATCTGTAAATGAACAGGGATATTTGAAGGTTTGCTTTAAGATGACGGCAAGACAGTGGCTAGGAATAGCCTGCCCTTCTGCCCGGAGATATGAAAAATCAGCTTGATGATGAGCTACTGTAAGTGATGCCGAGCCTCGAGGCTAATCAATACCCTTTAGATTATTTTTTTTTGATGACTGCATGATTGCACAGTGTTCCGGCCGGGCCTATGGTGTTGTGATACTCACAGTGCAGGCTGGCCTTCCCCGATAGGCATTCCACAGCAACTGCGGTAGCTGCGCCTGTGGGTGACTCACGCCATATTAATAATGCATCAGTGTGGCTTCGCATGGTGACCCATAGAGCGCAGAGGAGGGGAGTCACTCCCAGCAGTGAAATTATTAGGGAAGAGGTTGGCATCACCAAAATGTGAGACGCTCCTCTCTGAAGGATGCTGTGCTCCACCTTTGCTGGAATGAATAATTCACTACAAATAATTCTCCGCAATTGTGTTTCATAAGCTCTTCAGTGGCGGCATCCCAATAATAAGTCACTGCTACTCATTATACTGTAATTGATGGGCTGTTTGCCACATATTCGTTATAGCAGACGAGAGGCAAGAGAAAAGAGAAACCAGACAGCAGCCAGAAAGTGAGGCTGAATTGTCTGGGAAACAGAATTATTTCAATTTAGATGCTAAGTTGCAATGGTGCAAATGGTGTTGACTATCTTGCGTAAATGGCGCTTTTCAGGGTCTGTGATTTAGACAGTAAGCTAACATTCTGAAATGTTGAATGTCAAAGAAATGGGTAGGGGTAAAGATCTGAGTGACTTTGACAAGAGCTAAACCATTATTATCAGACGACTGGGTCACGACAAGGCTTGTGTGATGCTCACGGTCAGCCATGGTGAGTACCTACTGAGAGTGGTCTGAAGAGGGAAAAACCACAAACCGCAGACAGGGTGTTGGGGGCCAAGACTAGATGTGAGATGTGAAAAAAGGCTATCTTATTTTATACAACCCAACAAGACTCAAGGGTTACTATGGAATAAATAGCAGATCATTTTAATGATGATTAATGACGGTTATAGTGCACCAAGCCCAATCGGTGGTCTAGTCGATCCTGAACACGATGCTCAACACGTACTCGGCCATCCACATGACACAACAGAAATCAGGATTGATGGGACCTGGTGATCTGCAATTGCTCCTAGGTCCAGTTCCATTGCTCGTGTGCCCATTGTAGTAGGTACTTTCAATGTTAGAAAGGGTTAGCAAGGGCATTTTGACAGGCCTCTGGCTACGCAGCTCCCCACACAACTCGATGCCCTTTGTATCGTGACACAGTACTCCCATGACCATCGTCAAAATTATTCTCCAATTTTATACACAGTATATAAGTATATAAGTATACAAGTTAAAGGGGGCCCTCACTCTTGTTAACACAGTGATCATACCACATCCTTTAAGTACTAGGTACCAATTAGATACATCATTAAACAAAATGAAAGTTATTAAGACATTAATAAAGATAAAACATAACTAAATAATTTCAGTTACTACATAAACCTCTAGGAGGCATCTGGCTCTTATGGGACAGATACGACAGTAAGCAGTTTTGGAACAGGAGCTACACAACATCTTCTGACAAAGCAAGAACCTAATAATCCTATTCACTGACCACAAGGGTCTCCTTCTTCCTCTCTTGCAGTCTACGGCCACAACATGAAGAGCAGCAATGACTTTGTGGGCCGCATCGTGATTGGCCAGTTTCCCACGGGCCCCCCTGAGGCCAACCACTGGCTGCGTCTGCTCGGGTCACAGCGCACCCCTGTGGAGCAGTGGCACAGCCTGAGGTCCCGGGCCGAATGTGATCGGGTATCGCTCGCCTCACTCGAAGTGACGTGACGGCCGTGCAGCCCGCAGGGGGGAGGCAGAGGCACGAGGAAGACGACAAGACGCAAGAAGATTGGAAACGAGGTCTGGCCAGACAGGGCGAGTTAACACCTGTTTGCGTTCATGTCCGCTTACCCAGAATTCATTTCTTCTTATCTGCCCTGTCCGTTTGAAAATTCTAGGTGCCTTTACCCTCCTCTTCAGCATCAGAAATCCCTTGAAGAGAATGCTCACCTCAGAGTGACCTACAGGCTAATGCCAGGCACGTCGCCATTTGCTCCGCTCTATAATAGACTCAAGAACACTACGTCTGTCAGTATAATCCTATGTCCCCGCTTAGTTCTTCCATTGTCCTCTAACTTGCTGGGAAAGTCACATATACCCATCAAGCCAAAGCTGTCATACACAGTATCTGTTAATGAAACAGCTACTTACAATCTAACCTAAAATGCTGCTGATTTCTGTGTTACTTTCCATCATGTTTCTTAACCACATCTGCCCGTGTGATGTCTGTAACTCACTCCGTGTGAGGTCCGGCTCCCATGAAACTTGAAGGTGGCCGTGAAACCTGACGTCCGTCTCCCAGAGGTGATTTTCTTTTTCCAGAGCCCTTGTGTGTGACTGCACAACATATACAGTCTTGTGCTTAAATCCAAACAGTTTTCTACAGCTGACCTTTCGCTCCTTAACTGGAAACTACGTCTTGTCCCTTTGATTCCTGTCAAACACTGTCTGTTGAGAATATTGTGCGCTGTCAGAGAAAATCTCCATAATTGTGCTCAGAGCAAACTGATGTGTGTACAGGTGCTGACAGCGTGGAGCCGCATTTCCTTTAAGCTAAAATGCTATTACTGCCAGAAAACATGTATATAAAATTAGCAAAATAATGAGTGCTTGTATTTACGTTGGAAGGAGCAGCCACCGTTAGCTGCAGCTGTTTGCTACCTGCCCTTCAGAATCACGTTATACATTCCAGTGATGTGCCGTGGGTCTGTAAAGCTGAACCACACAAATCGAACATATATCCAAACTGGAAAAAATGCATATATATAACATAAAAAAATGAAAGTCATGCTAAGACGCAAATCAATACAAACGTTGACAGCAGCCAACCAAGCAGTCAAAATGGGTGCAATTAGAGACTGCTACACATATGCAGTAATGCTTACGTCAGATAACCACACCTAACTTTTCTTGAACTTATTATTACCAATTTATTGTTATTACCAATAACTACCCTTTTCTATGTACAATAATTACTTAAATCTAAGCTTTATATAGTGTACCTGAGAACCTAAGTAGTAATACCCACAGGCACTTTTTATTGATTAAAAACATCATCTCACCTTCTGATGGAGGAGAGCCTCCAGCACAGTATCAGGGTGTACAGAAGTACCAACACCCAAAGCCATTGCTCCTGCGATCATTTGGTTGGTCTGATGGTAGTAGCTGATTACTGTATGAATATCATGTCATAACATTTACCTAAAACAGATATAATTTCAAGGGGTATGTTATAAAACAACATATATGTATATTTCTTACTTTTCCAATGAAAATATTGAACAAATATATATTAATATTCTGTATAGAAGGAAAAATGTGCTTATTTTTAGTTCAACTGTTTATGAGCCTTAAGATTCCCTGATATCTCAAACCTGTGGTGTTTTATCTGACTAAATGCAGTTGTGGGGATTTAAAGAGGCAATTGGTGTCGAGAACTGTCATGCATGAATGTAAATACTGAGGTGAGGGACAGAAGGATTCTGTAGCAGGATCTTTATGAAGGGAAAGCTCACCAGCTCGCTGAAGGAGGCCAAAATAGTCTATCCTTTTTCAGGAGTCCCATGAGGAAAAATCATGTAGTCGACCAAGCAAACTCTAAGCTGTATTGTGAGATCAATATGTTTGTTACTATTTCAGTGCTATTTATGTTTATATGTACGCAATTTGTGTGTCTCAGTGTGACCTTGAAGGACTTCTTGTTCAGTGTACCACGTTAGTGTCCTTGGCAATAAACTGTCAGTGTCTCTGTCATTCGCCGTACGCTGTATACCTACATCGTACAGTTTTCTCACAGGAGTCTTGAGAAGCACCTAGCAGAAAAAAATAGTCATTATTGACATTGGTATTTTATTCACAGTGATTGCATAATTGACATTATATAACATATTGGGGAAAAAAAACAATAATTTCGGTGACTTGTTAGTATCCTCATTGTAGCCGCTGCCATGGTAACGCAACAAAGCGCTTTAATGCTCTGATGGGAGTACTGTTGGTTCCTGTATTGTAAAGTGTGCCAGTATCACTAAATGTAACTCAGCAATCTGTCATGTCTCATTGGTCTTTGGGTGGATGCCGCGCTTAATCCCTCCGTATTAACCATGTCCACGGTTATGCTTTCTGGTGCATATCAAAGTAACAATAACAATATTTTAGAGTCTTTAGCAATAGCGTGTGTAGAAAAAGGCACCGGATATTCAGTGAGCCTTATTTGATTGAGGTGTCTCATGTGACCCTTCAGAGTATTAAATGCTCTGTTGTTAGCCTGCTAACATCAGTATGATCCTTATGCCTCTTCCTGTCATCCTCACAACGTGAAGGACGTGATCTGTCGTGATCGTTATTGTGCCATGATTGCGTGTTTCATTTATTTATTGACAATAAAGAATATATGTATTGAATCAAGCCCGTAGTACTGCAGATTAAATGAGCCGTGCTTTCAGCATTCCTGTCACGTCCTCCTGCCTTTCGCCTATATTACGAAAAGCAAAATAATTAAGTGTTGCCGTGAAAAATGGCACACAGCTATGTCAAAGCATTACCCATGCTGAAAAGACCTTTGTGTTCCTTTATTAGCAGCAAGGGAGGTATCCAGGAGAAACAGCTCAGGCCCCTAGCAGCCTCATACCCGGCTAATAGAGGAGTGCCATCCGTCCACAGGGAGGCCCCTGGCCAGACGGATTTGCTACTCGCTCTTTCCCGTTTGTCGGGGATTAGAGGCAGTGCCCGGTCACTGGCAGCTTATTTTCCATCGACCATGTGATAAGTTTTAGATTTTTTTCTGATTTCCTGATTTATGACATCATTTTTTCAGGACAGCCTGCCATTTGTTGTCATGTGTATTGTATGCTGCTCCAATTCGCTTTTCATTCTCCAGTAAAAAGTACAACTCTGAGATAGCGGTTCATACGTCAAGCCTCTTGTGTGATTTTCATACACGATTCCTCACTACACAAATCTGATAAATCTACATCATACTAAATCTACAGGGGGAATCACCACAGCTGTTTCTCTCCCCTTGGTCTTGCTGTCAAGTGTTTTCAGTCACGTTCTGCTTCTTCCCCCCTGCAATTTCCTGTCTGCCTGTGTAAGGGGCAGGCCACAGGTGACCCAGTATTTACATCTCTGCATCAAACTTCAGCTGAAAAGCCAGCCTACATCACAGATGGTCAGTCTCAGCATATATACTCATACATGACACTATTGACACCCTAATCCCTCACGATAGCTTGCTATACAGATAAATGGCATAATATGCAGAATGATCTCTCTGTCAGCTAGAAGGTAACTTATATGTCATACTTAGCATTACATCACCCAAAGATTATAACAGCTACATGTAGAGCTTATATTGCGGTAACTGTAATGTAGATGAATTAGGAATTTACAGTCAGAAAATTACAGGTTCATGATGGCAATAACCATAAAAGTTTTGCTATGTTGAGAATACTTTTAACAAGTACTAATTAAAAGGTAAAATTCTGTTATTGGGGAAAGACCCCGGTGTGTAAGTCAGTGTGTGTGCCAGCAAGATCCGCCTGTGCTGTGTGATTAAGCGGTTTGCAGGAGCATTGAAACTGGCTTTGCCGAGGTGCAAAGAGACAATATCAGCTGAGGAAGAGAAGCTGCTCTGCTTGTGCTTATGAAGAACACAGACATGGATGGAGCGCCAGGCAGCATAATGGCCTGGCTGCAGAAGTCTGAGCTGGGTGCCTGGAGACAGACGGGACCGGGGTTGTGTCAGACCCCCCCAAGGGGGGGGAGGGGGGGGTGATGACAGTGAGTCACGGATGAGAGGGATGACTGGCCTGGTCTGTTATGGACTGTGTGTATTTATTGTGAATTAATAGCAGTAAAGATACTCTCATACTTGTTGCCCATCTGACCTGCACAGGTGCTGAACACCACATTCACAGTGGCCACTGGTAACTCACATTGTATGCATGTAAAGGTCTTTGATTGTTTTCGATAGCAGATATCTTGAGCCGATGGAAAGCTTTAGCTTCTTGATTCTGTTCTCTATCACATCTGCAAGACATACACCTGATAAAATAATACCAACTCCGCCGTGTCCCAGAGTAAAAACAGACCCCGTTATTTATGTCGTCCGACGAAGGGTTAACACTCCAAGACATGATGTCACATCAGCTCCCTCAGTCACCGTGAGCGACCCTCTTCACTGCACCACTGATTAATGGAGGTTGCCGTTGCTTGGTAACTGGGTGATGTCACGGTACCACTAGTGTACTCCAGGGAAAAAGAAGTGAAGAGGGCAGGCAGGTAGAGAGCAGGGGAGCACATCACAGCTGGCTGCTTCTTCTTACGGCAGATGTAAGTGACATCCACCTATGTGTAAGAAATATGTTTGGTAGGTCTTTATTGACAGTTACTGTAACCCACTGTAGACAGTTCTCCACTAGCCTAAACAAAGAAAACATTTTGACAAATACTTGAAAGAATAAAATGAATTAGCAAAATTTCCACCTTAATCCATTAAAAACAACATTCATGCACTATATTTAAATATAGTGAATGCGAATGAACTAGATTTGACCAATAAAATACAGAAAGACGTTTTAAAAATGCGTTTATTAGGATATTAAGTTGCGATCCATTGACAAAGGGCCGCGATTTCTATTATACCAGAGAAAAGGAGAGAATCATTTCAAGGTCCCAAAGGAATAGTGAAAGGGCACCCATGCAACCACACTGTTAGAGCACCGTGCGCATGGCAGGTGTAGTTAAGCTCGCTAGAGACGTCGCTACTCTCTGCTTGCGCATTGATGCCATCTGCTGGTAGCATAATAGAACTACAAAAGATGTTACAAATAATTAGATTCGGTGCAGAAGCACACATTTCTATTAGTCTAAATTTAAACTTTCATGGTTGCGTGGTGGTTAGCACTGTAGCCTTCTATAGATCGAATCCCACCTCTGCCCTATGTGTAGTTGCAATCCCTCCAGCAGTCTAGAGACATGCAGTCAGGCTAGTCGGTATCTCTAAGTTGTTTTCCCTTGAGATAGACTGAAATACGATCGCCACATCTTTGGGTGAAAATTTTATGAATTTTTGGAATTACGATACGACACGCCATGTATGTGACAGGCAATATGCCAAAATGCCATTTCTACTCCGGTTGCCCTTTTTGGTTGTCACATTTTCTCTTCAGTAGCTAAGCCAGTAATTCTTTCAAAACCATCCACATGCTTCCTGAAACCCAATGCTAATTTAATTTCTAAAGCATCTCTGTCCTGTAATATCCTAAGCATTACAATATAACCTTTACAAACCAGATGAGCTAGTCACTGTTGTGAGGACAGTTCAGAGGATACTTAAACATATAATTAAGCCACAGAATAATGCCAGCTCTCATACGTGTAAATGCGTGTGCTGACCAAAGCTGGTGATCCTGATTTTGTTTAGTTAGATGGACTACTTAAGGTCAGGGCTCTGTAGGGGTTAAATTTGTCATAGTTGGGATTAGGGGGTTGTCCATAGAAATAATTGGACGGCCCCCACAAATATATGTATATAAACATATGTGCGCGCGTGTGTGAGAGAGATATTAGCTCAGTATAAACTGAACGTTTGTAATGTTGGAAGTTGGAATTATAACTACAAGTCCCATAATACCTCACGGCGGACTGACCAACTAGCTGTTAACACGGAGTGGGCAGCCCTGCGCTGCGCTGGAATCCGCAGTGCCGAAGCTGAGGTCGGACGCAGACACTGGCCGGAGACATCGCACCATGGCAGACGGCGACAACAAGAGCACAAATCTCCTGGTATGTGCCCTGCTAGCATGGTGCCGCCGCCTAGCTTTTTTGCTCGGCTGATTTTGCGGTTAGATCCGATAAAACACGGAAGATGGGGGGTGAAAATGGCGAAGAGGCAGTCATCATTTTACTACAACCCGTTAGCTGCTGGTCTGGTCTCATTTCACACTGACATCCATATTAAACAGATTATAGTAAAATCAATCTAGATTATGCGATAGACTGAGGCCGCGGAACTGCTGGGAATGGTACTCGGCGGACCGGTTCGTTTTGTTGTCTTTTCCGTCTAACGTTTGGCGTTGGCCGCAGCACGTCCAGAATCACCATTTAGTGTAGTTCACGGTCGATGGTCACAAAAATACAGAACCTCACGCCGTCTCTGCAGTAATTGCTCGATGGGGGACAATTAGATATGTTCACCTGGCCGTGATAAAGCAGCCCGGATCGACTGACCTCCTAGATCCTTAAACGCATTGAAGCAGGACTATAATGTCATATTTTTACACGTATGGCAGGACAAAGCATTGATCTTAATTCAGAATTAATAAAAAGCGGACAGCAGTGGCTGCTGGAGAGGGATTATCTTTTTATGCTTTTAGTGCTAGTCTTTCAGCTGTAACCTGTTATCATCAGAAATCCAGGTCTGGCCTTGGTGGTGGTGGGGTGGTTGTTAGTTTTATGTTTCTAGCTCACAAATAATTTATAACATTCGGTGTCGAATACTGTCATGGGAGTGCAGTGTACTTGTATGTGATGTTACAGGTAGGGAAATGCTTCCTGTACTGCCACACACACACACACACACACACACCCCCCATTTGTCTGACCCAAGGCGCAGGAGATTTCCCAACTGGAGGAGCAGCTTCAGGGATGGGGAGAGGTGATCCTGGCTGCTGACCACATCCTGCGCTGGCAGAAGCCCTGGTTTCCCGGCGCCCTGATAGGAGTCACCACCGTGCTGTTCACGTACGTACAGGGGATTGCCCTCTGACCCGTGCCCGTGGTGTGCGTTTGGCTCCCTATTGGCCCCTTCACTCTGTGTAAGGGGCATCAGGCCCTGCAGGTTTCCTGCAGGAGGAGCTGTGCTCTGGGAAAGTGCTGTGTAGATTCCCGTACAACTAAAATGGAGGTGCAGTGAATTGCATGCTATCTTGTATGCAACATTTATTGTAGCGTCCTCTGATGGTTTTTAATGTGTTGCATTTTCATTGTTGGGAAACATCCAGTGTATGTTGAGCCAAGTCCTTGTTTTGTGAAATATAAGCGTCCTACCTTTTCTGGTCTCTAGCCTAGTTTGTTACTCACAGTGGTGGCCTGATAGCGAAATTCACATGGGTGGTTTCTGCGGCGCTTTTGGCCTCAATATAGCTGTGTGCTGATAGGACGGATGTGAGAATGCTGGCATCCTCTTTGTACATTTGTCACAGATACAAAGAAACATCAGATTCAGGTGTTTGGAGTTGGCCATGGTTACTTGATCAATGTTAATCTGATTAAATCTGAGTTGTAGAATGTCATCATTGCTCCATGCACTGGTGAAGCTTCTTGCCGTACACCTTCCCTTTAGTTGGTGTCCAAACGTTGCCTATGATGATGCTTCTCCGGCAGGCTGGTGTATTACCTGGACCCTTCGGTCTTGACTGGAGTCTCCTGTAGTGTGATGCTCCTTTGTCTGGCTGATTACCTCGTTCCGACCCTGGCCCCAAAGATCTTTGGCTCCAGCAAATGGTAAGTTCTGCTCGAGGTATCATGCATGAGAAATTGGCCATTCACGCAGGGAAGGCACAGGAAAGGCAGTCTGATGATCTTACCACGAAATGAATCAAGCCGAATCGAGCTCTTAAAGCGGTTTTGCCTAAGCCACATCATTAGGTACAGTATATCCTGCCGTGGTTTTTGGATGCCCTTTTGTTCTAGGGAAATGATTCACTGGTGCTCTTGGCATTATCAATGGTTGTCGTTGGTGTGAGATTATTCATGTTACTGTTAAATACAGACACTCTACTTTTTAGCATAGCCTTGACCTATTATGATGTCCTGGCTAATGATTGCTGGCCTACTTGGAGCCAATAATCTGAACTGATCTCAGTGGACTGGTGCAGAGTCTTAAGACCGACCATGTTGAACACCAGCCCCCACCCCCTTCATTGTTTCCAAGTTGCATTTAAGAATCCATGGCTGTTATTCTACATGCAGGCTGAAGGTGATTTGTTGTGGACCATTGGGGTTCCTGTGTTGGTTTTAAAGCTTTTTAAGCTTCTTCATGCACATTAAATTTAACTGTCTTCTGGGAGCCATTGTGAGGCGACACAAAGGACTGTAATTATTTAGTTCAGTGCTGTTGGTGTCACAACATGAAACCATGCAGAAAATGTTCATTTGACACTTAGGAAAGTGCAGTGCAATGAAGGCTCTTGTGTCGGAGTCCTCCTCTTACATTCGTCTTGTGTTTTTCCGAAGGATGAAAAGAACTTTGCATTCTTTTGCTTGAACGTTTCTCTTTAATTGTTCAAAAAACATTGAGACTATCAGTTCAGTGCTCTAATGGACGTATTGCAATGTTTGTGTTAATTTGACATTGTGGAGTCATTTGCTCTGATTTCGGGTGTCCCTCCTTTCTGTAGGACAACCGAGCAGCAACAGCGCTTCCATGAGATCTGTGGAAACCTCGTGAAGGTCCAGAGGCGTCTGGTGGGCTGGTGGAGGCGGATCTTTGCCCTCAAGGAGGAGAAACCAAAAATGGTAAACGGGAACGAACAGGGAATGTCGCATGCTTTACTGATGATGTTGGTACATTTCTTTGTAAAATGTAATTATCATTAACTGTACATTCCTTGACCATACATGTATAGGTAAATGCAACCACACAGAGGCAGCTGCTGAGAAATGCTTTGATGACTTCAGACAAGTCTTTAAAAAGCTTAAATTTGTAATTTCTGCTTTGTTAAAGTTGAAGCGAAGGTGATGAATCGTCATTGTTGACGCTCCACAGCACGCGACAATGAAATGCGTCCTCTGCTTTTAGCCCATGTGACACTGTGGCACAGCAGGGGGCAGCTACTTTAGCGCCCAAGGAGCAGTGCTTGGGGACGGTACCTTACTCAGGGTACCGCAGCGGTACTTGCGGGTCGGGGACTCGATCCGCCAATCTTTCGAATACACAGTTGCACCCCTAACCACTACACCACCTGCCTGCCCCATTTTAAACTTTATTAATTAATTTATTTATTTATTATGAAAAAAAAAAAATTGCTACAAATCAAGCAATTTTTCATTGTGCACCTACTGGTACTAACTCAATTTTCTTTATAGAAAATGACTCACTTTTCAGGATTTTGTAAAGAACTCTGCCAATGGCTACATTTAGCTTGCATGTTAACCCTAACCTTACCCAACTTTGAAACTGAGTTTTCTTGTTTCCTCCACAGTACTTTCTGTCTGTGATCACCTGTCTGGTAGTGATGGCCTGGATTGGGCAGCAGGTCCACAACTTATTCCTAACCTACCTGATCGGTAAGGACAACGATAGTTCTACTAATTCATGTACTGAAACAAAGCAGTTGTCCATAGGATGCAGCCTAAGGCAGTTTCCCAGTATCATTCAGGTGCTCTTAAACTAAGCATTTGACATACGGGTTATGTCTTATTTGGTAATAGGTATGTAATTTGAATGAAGTCTACGGTATTCACAAAGCTTCCAAGAGTTGCAGTCAACTGAAGATAATAGAAATTTTTATTCCTTGAGTATATATTTGTTAATAAGGGATGTAAAGTTTGTTCTTACAGGTGTGTGCCTGCTTTGCTTACTCATGGATCTGGGTGAGCGTGACAGTCATTGAACACACCTCCCCTGCTGGTATGAAAATAGGCCATCAGATCTAGGACAACCAAAGAGGCCAATGTTTCTCTTATGTTCAGATCCTGGTGCTGGATCACCTTATCTCACCAATAGGAGCTTACTGCTGGGACGGTTTTCACGCTGGAGCTGCTCCTTGACCTTGACTCCTACTCTGCTCCGCAGTGACCGTGCTTCTGCTCGTCCCCGGGCTGAACCAACACGGCATCCTCACCAAGTACACCGGCATGGCCAAGCGGGAGATCAACAAGCTGCTCAAGCACAAGGAGAAGAAGAACGAGTGAAGTGAGAAGATGCTGGAGACGCTCGTTTACTCAGCACCGGCACCTGAGATCCGTGCCACCCCCCAACCCCACCCCCCCTACAGTGTGCTCCTGCTGGAATTCACTAGGCGAAATTGATAGAGCAAAGCAGATGTCACCCGTTATGTGCTATATTATGGAAAATAACTGCAAGTAGTGCTCGCTGCCCACACTCCATGAGTCCTGCCTTAAACATCTGCTTTTTCAGACCAGTCTCCGATGTCTGGCCTACTTGCTTTCGCTAGTGACTATTAAAATACTGAAGTTCAGGTCAGAAGGGCATGCCGGTTTACAGTGAAAAGAATTTTTTTTTTATCTTGTTCATTTTCCATGCTATGCCGAGGTTGTTCTGAAGAATGGGCCGTGTTTGTCAGGGTAGATGCCAATTAGTGAAACATGAGTGAATTCGGAGATCAGTGTGTGAGGCAAAATTGGATAATTATACTTTGAGATATTGTGGCCAGTAAACTGTATATTAGGCAAGGATCAAAGCTGAGTGTATAAGACGTATGTAAGCTTATGGCTTTAAATGTACCATAAGTATACCACGTTTTGATGCGCCTTTGAGAAAAGTTTCAGAAGAAGCTCCATTGGGAGGCTGTGTGCCAGACTGCTGAAATCTGCTGTACTGAAAGAACACTGGATTTTTTTTTTTTTTTTTAATATCTGACCTACTGAATCAGATTATAATTGTACCAGTGGGCTTTAGTGACTTCTGTAAATATCTGACCTCAGCTTGGCCTTTATTTAATGTATATCATTTAAAACCTTCATTTTTTTCATTTTCATGTTCTCTTTTGCAATAATATAATAAAGAAACATTACTTGTGTTTGTGCTTACAATCTAAGCTCAACTGAATGAACCAGTTTTGAATCCTAGGTTTTATTATGAAACATAAAAACTACTTCTATTTTTGTTGACTGATTCTTCTAGAGGCCTTATCTCAGTAAGCGTTCATTGATCCATACAATCAAAGTGGTGAAGAAGCACAGGGCAGAAAGTAGATGGTAGCTCATGATGGGACACATCCAAACATGTAATTTAGAGAAACCAGCCCATGTTACTGTGGGGAAAAAACGTGTAACTATCTGGAAGACATGCAAACAAGGAGCACACACACCCAGTCTGAACCCACAAACAGCCTTGCATGCTAGGCCATAGCTACCTGCTAAGCTCCTCTCTACAGGAACTCCCTGGTGATTTAAAAGAATCCAGTGCATGCAGTCTTTGAATTGCATTATCTTTCATAATAGCTCTTATTTCAGTCTTTTGAGTTGGCCCAGGTCAAGGATCACTTATGCTTAACACAGCAACTCTTTATCTAAATGAGAAATACAAAACTGCACCCTCTTCAGATGATTTGTGGAAGACAAGGTGGCTTTGTTGTCTAGAGCCTTACTTGATACTGAGTAATATCCACAGTGGCCAAACAAAGCCACAATATGATGGGCTTCGTCTAGACTACTCATGGATAACTTTGCATCTGCAAAATTGTTCAGTGGGGCAAGTAATTACTCTGAGCTTGCCAGAGCTTTGAGCTGACAAATGTCCGTTTCCCGTTCTGAATTTAAATAAATACATACTTGGTCAGTGTTTCTTTTACTAGATAAATATTTATTAATGGGTTTATTGTTTGTAATTGTTAAATATGAGCTGTTTTACCTATTGATTATGATATTCTCAATAACATTTACCTACATGTACAGCTTCAGCAGCACATTTTCAATCTGTCAATCTTGTTTTGGTAATTGGTTTTAATATGTACACATAGGGAAGTGATTCCTGATATCTCATTATGAGTGTGTTTTTTTTTTTTTTGCAATAATTATAATAAAACAACGATAATTTACAGGAACGAAAGCTTGTCCCTGGTTGTAATTTTAGCGTGTGTTACGTTAAAATGTGGTTCATTCTGGAATGAGCAGTTTTAAAACGCGATAGGCTAAACAATTCAGTGATTAATCTGATTTTAATATATAACCCAAAGTGATGTTTTTCAGTATGTGAAATTCACTTTATTGCTGGTTAATGCATCTGTCACAGATCGTGTTATTTGTGTATTTCTTTACTGTTTGCTGGTTTCATACTAGTGATGTGCAAACCGAATCTTTTTACTGATTCGATTCTTTTCGTTCAGTTCACTGAAAAGATCCGGTTCTTTGAATCACTGATTCGTTCAATTATAATACTTCACATATTACTTGCTGGGTGGGGTTAGAAGTGAATTGCTGTAAACAATATTGTTGTACGTATTATTTTAATAATAAAATTCTTTATTATTGATATCTTTACATTTTGTTACTATATGCTATCAGTGGCGGCACCAGTTATTTAATGTTGCGGGTGCTATGGGGGAGCTAGATCATTTAGAGCGCGTGCCTTAATTTAGACTGCCTTCTTAGAACCCTGTGAAATCTGTGTTTTTTTCCAGATTCTGGTTGGTGGGATTTAATTCGATCTGTTTGATGTTTTTATAATCTGGCGAAACATAAAGAGCTTTTAAGGTGACCTATACAAACTTAATTCTGGGTTCTTTACCTTATTGGTAGTGCATCCGGTCACACGGAAACTGTTAGGTATTTCTCAGTGGTCAGTTAAAATAAAATGTAAGCAAAGCATAAATTGACTCATATAAAATTAATGATATAGAGCAGTTGAATAAAAGCATGGGACGAGTTCGCGTTCTCCGACGGAAAAAAAACGGATCGGTTTCACCAATGTTAGGAGACCACTCGTAAAGAGAGAATTGGGAACGGGGTTTTTTTGCGTTAATTCATTTGTGTCTGTTTAAAGAAATCAGAAAATGTCCATTTGACTGGCGGTGGGTTGGCTTATAATGGATGACTAGTGTTCATCTTTAATCGGATACCTTGATTAAAGGGGGCTTAAGTAGGACCGAGCACACGAATAAGATTCTGGAACAATATAACTACGATTTGTATTGGAAG
>JAODKM010000088.1:25447890-25459442 GCA_026780845.1 Petrocephalus sullivani | reverse complement strand
ATTCAGTTTTCAAACGCAATACGATTTCTTTAATCATATCGCGATATACGATATTATCGTTCACACGACTGCAGCACGGAGCAGACCGACAAAAGTAGCGAATGATTAGAAACAAAGCTCTTTTATAGAGTTCTTAACAGCATCTGTTCAGGAACTGAACAAGCCCTGAACAAATTACGACGTTGGAAACACAAGGCAGTCAGATGCCGGACTGTCAGGCACACATATGGCAGGGGATTTATACAAAGCTAGGGACACAGGAGGATCAGTCAGGGTTCACATATGACATGAGTAACGTACGCGCTACAATCGGGAAATACAACTATTTACTACAACAACAACAGAATAATGGGCTATGTACACATTGCCCGTGAGCACGCTGGGATATGATAATCACCCCTGGTGCTACATTTATTTTAATAAGTGTCACTTATTAACAAAAAGTTGTAGGATTTGGCCACAAAGGGGCATTTTCGCTGGTGTCGCTCTTCAGCCCCTTTCAGACATGCACTGCCACCCAGTACCTTTTTAGACATTACCTAGAGGGGCTGAATATGTGAACAGAAATGTCCGAAACAGACTTTACCCTGCTAGATCCGTAATACAAAGTCCGGATAATTTCCGAATGATCCTCAGGTGTGAATGGAGCAGGAGAATTCAGCGCGAGTGAGTGGGCGCATTAATGACGTTTCCATCATGGCGCTGGTGCAGAAACGGAAGAATATGTAGCTGCTTCGTATGTAAGTTACGGAAGCATATTGCATCGATCTGGGGAAAAAAAAATCGGTTTCGTTTTTACGAATTAATGACAGTCATCCAGTTTTTACAAGTAATATTTTCCAGTTTTTTTTTAAGTAACAAGACAACCTTTCTGTTTTTCATGATGCGTGATCTGCATAGTTTAATCTGTTTTTATTTTATTTTTTATCTTGGTTTGAGACATTAATGTTTCTAAGTAGTGCAGATGGAATTATTAGTGTATCAAACAGAATTATCATTAATTTTTTTCCCCAGATGAATGCAATACTGTACGCTTCCGAAATATATGGCTTTCCATGAATTCGCTAATATTGCAGGTACGTCTAAATAAATGTAGAATTAATATCAAAGCTGCATGCTGCTGCACGCTCTACCCCAGCGCGGCCCCGCGGTTATGTTAACGCATTTCTAAATGCAACTCCGGAAAATGTATGGACTTCAATAATTCTACGCAAAATGTCCGGAGTTAATGTATGAACATAGCTTTAACTACAAGCAGCTAGAAACTGCAAGGGCTGATAAGAAATAAAACCATCTCTGAGCAGGTCAGCCATCTTTGTTTTCCTCAGTGCGGGTACGTGTAACACGTGTTTGACGATTGTCGTTTCAAATCGAAAGTTGACACTGTTAGTGAAGGCTGCCAACATCGCCACGATAACAGCGACATATCGCCCAAGCCTAGGATGGATGCATGCCGTGTTAAATAAGATGAGGACTAACAGTATGGACAATAAGGGTCCTGCTCACACTGAACATGCAACCTGCTCTACCTGGCAGTAAGAACAGGAGATGCTAAACTGAGCACATAGCCAGGGGCTATTAACACGGTGACACAGACGTGTCAGTAAACTGGACCGTCACCGGGGCGAGGTCACCCCGCACTGATCAGGACTCGCCAGCGGCACCCTAAGTAGCCTAAAAACCCAGGGGATTGCAAGGGATTACGCCGGGGATTTAAGTAGATGTCGGATTTAAGGATAAAACACAAAATCAAATCTGCAGCCCCTTCACCGGTGTCACCGCACACGTGCCCGTCAAGAGGACCAATGCTGGCAGACTACCCCGCGTAACGCCTCCTGGTGCACCAGCCGGCCGGACGGAGGAGCCCCTGTCAGATAGGTGCCCCTGGGGCAAAAGCAGGTCTGTCACCACTCTGCAGAGATGTCCCCCCACAGGGACACGGAACATACAGAGTGAAGAAAACAGGACTGCAGCCAAAAGATGAGGAAGCTGATGAAGGGCATCCGTCACAAGGAGGAAGAGCAGCGGGTGGGAGAGCTAGCGTGACAGTCTGGAGGCGTCTTCATACGAGGGACGGGCAGGACTAAAATTAGTCCTAAATAAGTCCTCGCTCGGCGGGACGAAGCGGCCACTGCCACATACTCTGGAAATGTTCACGTCCCTCGCTAGAGATTTGGAAATAAGCACCCCGTAGAAGAATGCTTATCCTAGTCAGGGCATGGTGGTACTCCTCCTACGTCGCTAACCCTAACACAGGATTCCCAGCAGGGGGGGTGGGGGGCAGCTTTCCTGTTGAGGTCAACAGAGCATCTCTCCCCACAGCAGAAACAAATGGCTGCTTCCCGGAATGACGCGGATATCTGAAGTAAGACGAAGCACTAAGCAGCCTCTTCCCACATTTCCCTGGGTCCACACCCTTCAGTCTGACCCTCACCCATCTGTCTGGAACAGAAAGAGGCAGTGTTTTGTAATGTAAACACCGAGCAGTGGGGCTTGTATGTCTAACACCCCACCCCCTCCCACCTGCACGGCCCCCCCCAGTGGGCCCGGCCCACAGCGCCACGCCGCATTTATTTACATTCGACGCGGCCGAGCAGAGAGCAGACAGCGGGGGCCATTCATGCTGACGCGGCACGTGACGCACGCGGAGGGCCTCCGAGAGACCCTGGTAGAGGGGAAGGCCCAATTCGAGGGCGGGACAGGGTCCCGGGAATCTCTTTGGGCTCTCGACCTGCACCTTTACGAGGGAAGCGCGGACTCCTGTTAAGCTCACACTTAAAGTCCCACACGGCGTGGGTGCAACATTTACGTATGGTAGATGGGCCAAATCGCAACCCTCCCTCATGACCTGGCTCACACCAGCCAGCTGTTTAGATTGCAGAGCTGAAGCACCCCCCAGAGACCACAAGGGACCTGGGGAAAAAAAAAAGAATAAACAAACAACCCCCACCTACCCCCAGATGTACAGGGCCATCTGTGAACAGCTTCACTGATGTTATGTATGTGTGTTCCGGTGACCAAGAGCGGACCCTTATGGAACCCCACCTCACTCATGTCATGACGTGGAGGATGGGGGCGGGGCCCAATCTCAGGGCTGACCGCGGCCGAGTTAGGGTCAGTCACCAACAGCCGGCGACATGACGGTGGTCACGGGGCCGTCGAGGAGGACAGCAGCTGAAATTAGTCACGGCTGAGGGAGCCGTGAGAAGCGCGTGAGCCCCCCCCGTGGAAATCAGCAAATAATGCTGTAAATCACACTGACATGCCTTGGCTCTTACACAGTCCCCCCCCGCCCACAACCCTCCCAGCAGCTCAACTATACATCATGCATATGAGAGCAAGCCTCCTCTCCCCGCCGAAGAAGAATGGAATCAGCCCCTTTCTAAGGAAGAAGCCATTTGTCCATCCTTGTCATATGTTGTGGGTTTTTTTTCTAGAAAATTCCAGTGTAAAAGTTTAGCGGAGTAATTAACTGCCGCAGTTAGAGGCACGCACACACATATTTACAGAAGCGTAGCTAAAGATACTTAGGTAAAGTACGGCAGCCAATTGTAATACAGCGAGCGATTCTCCCTCCAAGGACGAGAACCTGAAACTGTTGGTTAAGACCCGAGTTGCATAATGAAAATGCTACTTTAATACGGCCCATTTATAATCTATAAAAACTGGAAAAACAAAAAAAATCGCTAAAGTCACAGACACATGAGCACTGGATATCGCCCATTACTGCATTAACGCTCTTCAGACCCCCCCTTGGAATGCGGATGTTTATAGAAAGCGTCCTCTCGTTTACTTTCCACATAAGCTTTTCCTACGCTTCCCCACAGTGTTAATATCGCACGTATTTAATCATTTGGCTCGCATCACAGCCAGACCCGAAAGGCTCATGCTCTCCCCTGTTCCTATGCGAACCCCCCTGTGAGCCACCAGTAAGAGAAGGATGAGAAGAAGCACGACCCATTGTAGGCTCTGAGGAAAACCTTCTCAGCTCAACAGAGGACTCGTCTTAGTGTCCACACAGGCCAGAATACAGGATTCTGCCGTCCTGCAAGGGCAGATAAGCCGACCTCCTTTTCTGAAGCTGTATATGATGTAAAGTCAATCCCCCCCCCCCAGCTCCCTCTGACACTAGTCACACAATATTTATCCATCACTCATCTCTTTATCCATTTAATTTTATAGCACAGAACTGAATGCACCTTTCAAGCTACATGTTATAGTCCCATTTGTTCTTTAGAACCTTGACTGAGGGAATTGTAGAAATATAGTGAAATTCTGAAGTACTTTTGTACTTGGACTGCACTAGAACCAAACAAACAAGCACCAAGAACACCAGACACCTGGTTTGGGGGGGGGGGGGGTCCCTGAGGAGTGGGTTAAGAGACACTGGATTAGGTGATGCTGTGAGCCCACCGGCCCGATCTCAGATGTGCTGCTAGTGACAGCGAACCCCCCCCCCCAGCCGGCCGAGAGTCCGTGGGTCTCTAGCTGCCGTCCCACATCCACTTAACCAAAGCCGGAGACGTTTAGACCTTCACTGAGAGGCCATTTACCATGAAGGTGATTCTAGATGCACTTCAGAAGGATGCCAGCCAAGCAGGAAAGTGATTGCTTAAAAGAGAAAAAAACAAAACAACTCAAGGAACGCCGAATCAGTAAACAATGTTTATCTGTTCTGCCCAAGCAGCAAAGCCAAGAGGAACCAAGCTCATTTTTCTCCATGAAGAGAGAAATGAAATGTTAACCGCTAGTTGCCGGCTTGATGCTTTTCAATTTTGTTGCTAAAACAAGCTTCGGTTCCCTCGTCAGCTGTTTTGGGCTTGGATGTCGTTGACGGCGAGGGCGTGCAGACACGCAGACCAGATCAGAGGAACACCCATCCAGAAATCGGAGCGAGATTCGGGAATGCGGCCCCGACATGGCCAATGGGAACGCTCGGCCTTCTGGGAGATTTTTGGGGATTTGTTCAGCTTCACGCTTACCCTGGCTCAGGTGTATAGATCAGGGTTATGTTACTCTGGCTCTTTGACCTCTCGAGGAGTGGGTGTGTGTGTGTGTGTGTGTGTGTGTCTGTAACCAAGCTCTACATAGCCACCAACACTGACAGCAAAGGCAGAGAACAGACATGTGTTTAAAAAAAAAAAAGAGAGAGAGGCTCGTTACCTCAACAACTGGAGAGACATATCCTTCAGAGCCCAGCCTGACCCAGAACCCCGGTACTCCTCTGGGGCACCATGACCAAATTAAGATACTTCGGCATTCTCTCGGAATCCGCTGGAATGGCACGCTGAATTTGGGCCATATCGCGTCGAGAAACCAAAAAAGGCCAAGTACGCAGCACCTTGCCCCGGGGCGCGTCGGCCCGTCAGCGCTGGGCACAGCCCGCCCCCACACGCGTTTAAGGTATGACCCGTGTTACGGGGCGGTGCCTGCATCCCGGCGTCATGATCATCACCTGCCGGAGCTCCACCGCGACACGCCTTCATAGCAGAGCAGAGCCCCATGATTAAACACTGAAGTGCGACCCCCATGGATCACTCGGGAATGGGGGGGTGGTAATGGCAGATCACTTTCCTTCACCCCACAGATTTTATTATTTCCACAACAGCCCTGAGCCTCAAATGTCGACGTCTTTAAATAAGACCCGCTTTGATCGTGGCCCTTAAAGACAGCCGACTGAATGGCCATTACCTCCCCGGCGGTGCGGTGTCAGGTTACCTCACGCGTGCCGCCCTCCGCTGCTCTCCGCGGTCACGCCTCATAGCCGGGCCATTCGCTTGAAAACTGCCCCCCACAACCTTTCCCTGTCAGTCTGTCACTGGGTCTGATCGCCAAAGACGCCCCCCAGAGGCAGATACAGGAACAAGGGGAGCGGATTAATAACAAATCATCCACGGTGAGAAAAACACATCACGCTGATGCTCTCAAATAGGAAGTGACTCAGTTTGGACACCACCTGAACCACATCTGAACAATTTCACCACTTACAGCCCTTGGGGTGACACTCCATATGTTTCATTAGCCTCCCAGGGATTCAGTTATGGGGTCAGTTATGGTGTCTATGGGACAGTATCATCATGCTCTGTCCATAGTAAAAGATCACAGCCACCCTGTGTGTGCCCAGCTGACATCCCATTTACTGCCTGCCAAAGCCCTCACACAGAGGGGACCATAGCAGTTACTTCCTCCGGGGTCCGAAAGGCCACAAACACGAAATGAGCGCATTTCAAATAAAACACTATTTTGTTTCATTTAACCTTCAGTCCATCTGTGTTTTCCTTTGTCAGCCGAACCTAAAAAGCACTTTGTCTAGAACCGCTTGTCAAACAGCGCCTGGCTTTTGTATTGATTGACTTTAAAATAAAACTATTTTAATGGGCGCAAGTACTTACGGAACACAGGTCACTTTCTGAAAGGCAATCTTTGGAAAAAAAAAGAATACCAAAAAGATTAAACTTTATATGTGTGCAAACCAGTTTTATTAAACACTGAGGAATATGATACTGGCTAGATTAGAAGCAAGCACCACGCGCTACAGGGCCAGTGGCCATTAAACACTAACTAGTCCCTCCACTAAAAGACTTTGTGGTTTACTTTACATTTAAAAAAAATAAATAATAAGTAAGGGGATCACACACCCCCAAGTCCTGAGATAACCGAGGGCTAGTTTAAAGGAGCTAAATCAGTGCCGGGCGCCGCTGCTGCGGTGCTAAAAGCCGCATTATCTGTGAGTCCTATGCAGTGCTGCACATTACCTGTGTTGCGCTACATCTCGTATGTTTGCACCATGGCCCCGAAGACACGCAATTTCGGCTCCGTACATGATGACATGACAAAAAAAGGAAAAAAAACTTCAGTCTCTTCCAAGGGCGCAACTTTGTCCCCAGCAACAACATGCAATATACAGGCCTGAGAATTTAGTCCCCCAGGCACCATTGTAGGGGATGCACACAAGAGAGACATGTATACTAACTTCATCTTGTGGCACTTGATGCGGTTCTGCTGTTCCAATTTCTGCCTTTTCTGTCAGCCGTTTAAAAATCACTAATGAAATTAAGAGCACATCTGTGCGGCCCCCAATACAGATGTTTTATGGGGCACCTTCCTGCCTAACCAGACGGGCACCTCTTCGGAAGTTGTCCGCCACATTTTTCGGCGTGTTTTAATGAGCACAAATCGATTTTTTTTTTAAAAAAAAAAGAAGAATTTCACAAGAAAACTTCCATTTCTCAGAAGATCAGGTTGTCGGTGAAAATGAAAAATGAACGCTTCCCAAATTGTGCTGCGTTCACCGGAGACCACGTATTTCTCTCCGGCTCGGTCAGCGAAGCGCACCGGCGCTTATGCGGAGCCGGGCTGCGGTCGGCACCGCTCTCATCCCGCCAGTGTATACGGCAAAAAAAGCACGGCGGGGGAAATGCACCGTACCGACCGGGTCCGGGGAAGGCAGGGGTCATGGTCCCAGCCCAAACCCCAAAAGAGGCAGGAGATCGCAGAAGGAGCGGCTCGTTAAAACGACTGGAACTTACCGATCCCAGCCGCACAAACTGTGGATACATTTGGCAAGACCGGATACGCGATCGATACATTCAGCCGGCGTGGGAAATTACGGGGATACAAATGAGATCAAATATAACGCTGCCGAAAAGCAGGACGAGGCGCTGACGGTAACCCCCGGGCGGGAGAAGCACACGCCGCGGCCGGCTGGAACCTTACCGGCTGCTGTCCGCGCCGATCGCTCCCCTTTCCCGGCGGCAGCGGGCGATGCTGCCCGCCTTTCAGCGAGTCTCCGGCGACGTTGCCGGCGCCCGCGGCTCCCCGCTTCTCCCGCACGCTGGAGCCGGCGCTGGCCGCTCCCTCGCCCGGGTCCAGGCTGCTAAAGTTCCAGACGATGAGCGTCTGAAGCAGCAGCACGGTGAGGGCAGCGATCAGGGCTGAGCGGGAGCGCCGGGCCAGCCTGCGAGCGCACGAAGCGCCCACCATGTTCGCACTGAAGCACGGCCGGCTGTGTGCGGCGGTGTGGCGAGTGGAGAGGGATGATCGGGCTGGATGAGGTTGGCTGGAGAGAGACGGGGACGCCGGGAGGAGAGGCAGAGCCCCCGTGTGGCAGAGCGCGGCAGGCGGCTCGGTGCGTTCCTGCACGGTCCGAATGGGCGCCCGAGCCACTCAAACCCGGGTGGCTTTTACCGTAAAGACACGCAGAGCTGCTGCACTTCTTTAATTCCCACCTGGAATTGAACAGGTGAAGCGTGTACAGCCCTTTTCAACGATAATGACTTTAAATAGAATATTAGGAATATAATGAAAATTATACAGCGCCGTTAGGAAATGGTGGAAGACGCAGATATGGTTTTTATTTGATTTAAAGAAGTTGTAATATGCAGAATAATAATGTCACTGGTTAGTCTAGGAGGATGCTGGAAAGACCAAATCAGGTTATGGTTTCCATTAAGCTGTATGCAGAACTTTCAGATACTCATGTAAATCAATGCGGTGAATGTTAATTGCTATTGACTAATCTGGGGAAATCAACATGACTAAGCGACTTTTTTCTTCATAAAGAAAAATTAATTAAAAGTTCTATGTGCGCTCTGTAGGCCTTCCTTCCTGTGATAGATCCCACTGCTTCATATGCAGTCACGGTCAAGGGACAATGTTAGCACCAAAAACAAAGAATGCCATTAGCTACCTAGCATTATTCACCAAAGATCTCAGTCCCACCTCTGGTTCATTAAGGATGGGGTCATGGCCTTCTGTAACCACAGCCTGCCGGTTCAAATCCCAGGAAGACACTTGCTATAGGGCCTATGAACAAGATATTCAACACGAATCACTCCAGCAATACAGGAACTATGAAAACAGAGATATCCGAGTGGTACTCAACCACAAAGCCATACTTCCTAGAAGGAATGTTTTTGCACAGACCACTCGCATTGCAGTTTGGACTCAAACAGGAAATTGGTAATTTTATCTGAAGCCCTGATTCTTATCATAAATGATTCTTATCATAACTGGCTGCACTGTATAGAGGGCAAAGCCACTGAAGATGCCATGGAAAGGCCTGTTTTCTTGAGTGGGATAAAGATGCTGCAAGTTCATCCCATAGAGCTCAGATCTCCCGACCGGAGACCGGGGGCCACTCCTTGTTGTCTGGGTTACCTGCAGGTACTCCAGTTTCTCCAATTTCCAGTTGGTGCAGGCAATATACATGTAGAAGCGCCATTTTGTCTATGTGATTTTGTGTTTATGCCCTGCGATGGCCTGGCCTCCCATCCAGGGTGCCCTTCTGCCCTGTTTCTCTTGCTTCCTGGGGTGGGCCTCAGGTTCCCCCGTGGCCGTGCACTGGATAAACAGATGGGAGATAGAGGGATGATGTGAAAACGCGCGTGAAAAATGCCGGTATCTTAGCAAAATGAGGACCATGACTCCCGCGTTTGGCAACAAAGCCTGGCCATGATTAAGTGAGATTCTGATTTGGCTCCTTCGCACTTTCCATCCAGCTGTCGGGGGTAATGAGCAAAAGCCCCATTACTCTTTGTGGGAAGAGCCTCACAGGCCGGCGATGGCAGCGAGAGCAGAGCCGTGACCGGGCCCTCTCGCCGGGCTGACGGGATTCCGCCGTGTCAGGCTAGCTCTCCGAAGTGGCCCTCTGCCTTCCTCATAGGCTGGGGGAGAAAAACAAGCTCAGCTTCAAGGTCTCAGAACCCTCAGCGTTATTCAGCTGCACACGCTGGTTATTGTATTAAAAGATACTTAATTAATTAGCAAGGATTGATACTTGCCAGGAGACAAATACACTTGACTTGGATATTTCCCTGTCATTTATGACCACATTGAAATTTTTTATTGCACTTTTAGCCAAAGCTACATATATTGTTTTGTGAAACCAGGGTCAAACAGTCCCCGGGACAGCTGGAGGTTAGGAGGGCTTGCTTAAAAGCAATAGAGATACATCACTCGGGTGAAATGTAGATCATCATTGGCAAACCACATACATGGATAACCTTAATATTATGATGACTACAGCAGGATATACCGCTTTAGAATCTTTTACGGACTCACTATTTCGGCTGCTGCATCAACAAACAGAAACTGTGGACCAACCAGTCTAGCTGTCGGAAAAGTTACTCAGAGACTCGCGGCGGGCTGATGTAGCGACGAAGGCAGCGGCATGATTAATGAGGCGGCCTGTCTGTGGGCCACCTGGTTCCTTGTGGTGGGGCAGCCGCGCATGCCCTGCGCGCTGAGCGAACCCCGAACCACCCGCCCATGTTCGCCTGCTCTGTTTGCAGCTATGGAAACGGCGCACAGATGAATCGGCTGTCATTAACCGGCTCCATTACTCCCCACAGTGGCTTTGCGACTGGACCCGCAAATTGGCCGCACGTCCTTCACTGCCCAATGAATGATGTAATGGGAGCAGATAACTCTGTCAGTGGAACACGAAGACGCTTCACTTGTGATCTACCTGCACCTAGCAAAGCCCACACAGCACGGGGGAACTCAAAGGCATGACGGATGCCACCGTCGGCTTTTCGCCCTAAGCCTCCTCCTTTGGTATGAAATATTTTTCCTTACCCAAAGTGACAGGCGCTGCTGTCCGCCACTACAGACTCATCAAGCTGTCCACCTGTGGGAAAAGTCATTTTTGGGTGACAAACCAAGGCCAAATGCACTGCCATGGTCTTCAAAGAGGTGTTTAAAAAAGGTTATTGGTATCCAGAATGTATTTTCCGTGCAAGTTTTCTGGATTTCAGTGTTTTTTTATTTTGTTATGGTTTTGTATAAATATATATTTATAGTTCGCAATAAATTTTATAGAGCGCCAAAGACTTTATAAGCTTTATAAATTAAACTAGTAAGGAAGAAATATTTGCACAACCTGATCTCATGATTGAAATGAGAATAACCCCATTTATGATTTCAGTGTTTGACATTATTTCCATCCACTCCAGGTCAGGTCAGATTGGAGCACACACACTGGTACAGCATGTTGCTGCACCACCACATGAAAAAACACATCAGGAGCCTGGTTGGCGACCCCCCAGGGTAACATGTGGTCCAGTCCCACCCTCTGAAAGTGGCCATCTATTTGCCACAGCTGGGTGTTACGTGGGCATCCCCTTGGCCTGGTCCAGCTGCTCGGGTCCACAGCGATGAGGATCTTGTCAGCTGGATCACCCTCAGGGAATTGCTCCACATGGCCATATTGCCATAACTGATGCTCCCTCACAATGCAGGTAATGTGCCTCATCCGGGACTCCCTGAGTAACTGATGCTCCAACACAATGCAGGTAATGTGCCTCGTTCGGGACTCCCTGAGTGACTGATGCTCCAACACAATGCAGGTAATGTGCCTCATTCGGGACTCCCTGAGTGACTGATGCTCCCTCACAATGCAGGTAATGTGCCTCATTCAGGACTCCCTGAGTAACTGATGCTCCCTCACAATGCAGGTAATGTGCCTCATTCGGCACTCCCTGAGTGACTGATGCTCCAACACAATGCAGGTAATGTGCCTCATTCGGGACTCCCTGAGTGACTGATGCTCC
>JAODKM010000088.1:25391715-25402970 GCA_026780845.1 Petrocephalus sullivani | reverse complement strand
GGAGTGAAAAGCATGCACATATTTTGCAGGGAAAAATTTAGGATTAAACAGGTTAATGTGATGTCGTTTATATATTCCAGATGTGATTCTTCCATGTTTGTGAGCCAGATGTGATTCTTCCATAAACAGAAATTACGGCTGGTCATTTTAGCACAAATTGTATTTTGACGTCCGTATCAATGTCCGTGGAATAACAGCAGCAGGCAGATACTGAAGATGTAAAGCGACACGGATTTCAGCGAACAGTCCATGCTGGACCCCGGCCTGCTGAAGGCTGATGAGAATAACATGTGTCCGGGGTCCATCTCTCAGTCCACGGTCGCTCCTTATCCTCCCAAAATAGCTTGTTATATCACATCTATTAGTCCTCCGCTTTCCCGGTTCCCGTTTGCTTGCCTCTCTCTGGAATATGTTTCAATATCAAACAGGAAGCTTCAAGGGAATTCTGATTTGTGCTGAATGTCCATGTATCATTTACTAATTAGGCATTTGTTTAATACTGGTGACACATGAGTTGCACCCTGAGCTGTAATTAGCAGGGGTTTAAGCATGCGTGGAGGGCTGGAGGAGGCGATAATACGGTACGAGACCGGGGATAGCTGGTTTGCTGCAGTACTCACGGGGTTATATGAATGTTGTCTGATAAAAAGATGTGGTTCTATAGGCTAACCTGATCAGAACATAAAGGATTCTGGACGTGTGGAGTTGAGCGTCCATGCTGTCTGTGTTTACCTCGAGGAAAGCCACTCAACCAGCACGAAGCCTTTCAGGATTTTTCAGCAGAATCTTCTGAGGCTCATAGGTTTCCCCCTAGTCATCCGAAGTAGAACGAGACTGGACAACTAGGCAGGGGTTGCACGACTTAAGATTTTTTACAAATTGACAGTTATGTCATGGAAGCCGAGTCAAAACTGACTAATGAGATTATTAATAAAACCACAGGAGCAGGGAATGCTTTTCAACAAGCCACAAACAGTATTCGCAAAGCTTAATGCATATGCTAACGAAAGACAGCTCATATACATATCTCACACAAAAGAAGGACGGGTGGGAACTGCAGCTACTGTCAAATTTATGCAACAATAACACTTGCTCCAACTTCTATTTTATTTAGCACTTTCTCACCACAGTTCAGGAACCTAGCTCCTGCTTCTGAGTTCCTGGGATTTTCCAACCATTAAATGTGTCGCTTTCATACAGCAAAACAGGAACTGTGATCTTTACGCTAAATCAGCAAGTGAAACTGTAACACCATCCCCCAAAATATAGAGGATAAACTGGTCATTCAGCCTTTTATTTAATTCATAGATCCCGCAACATTTTTATACTTCATTATTAAATCTCACCAGCAGATTGATCCATCATCTTCCACAGAATAAAAAATGCTATAACATTATCCTGCTAATTAGCGCCAGAAAGTTTCAAAATCGGCACCAGCAAAGGTATATCAGTTATCGATCAAATTTTCCAAGACAGAAATACACAGATGCAAGTAAAAAGGTATTCGTTAATGCGTTAAAAGCAACAGAGATATAAAGATAATTCCATTCGCTTAATTTTTGCTCCTCACACTTGGTATTCTCGGAGGTGTTGCTAGCTTCATAATCACGTGATCAGCGACTATACGTCATCAAGCTTAAAGTATCAACTAGTCTATGCAACCCCTATGGAATCTATGGACGGGGAGGGGGGGGGGGCTTTCCAGAGCACCTAGGGTCACGTCATTCACCTATGGGATGGGCTGGCTTCAGGAACCTGCTAGAAAGAGTACTGATTTTTCCTCAAATGTCTCTGCAAGTCTACAACAAAGACTATGTAATGTTTTACTGTTAATACTTCCTGACACATCCGGACTACATTCCTTTAAATAAACTGCATGCAGGAATATACAGTATGTCTAAGTATTGAAAGCGAGGATTTCTTTTAGTTTTCGGTATTCCTCTGTATCCCATATCTAAAAGCAGAGTTTCACAATCAGTGGAACATGTGCAAGGAACCACAGGAACAGTGAAAGGGGAAATTGTTATGCTAACAGGCCAATGGGTTCATTAGCAGGAAATCAGGAGAACATGCATTTGCAACCAGGGCAAAACTTCACAACCCAGAAAAGCCCAGGCTGCCGTATGACCCAGTTGGCATTATCAGATGCGAGCAAATACAGCAGTTGTCAATTCTCAGTACATTTGGTCACCTTTCCATGACATTGGCGTCCCTCAGGGACACAGTATAGTGACCCAGCCTCATGACACCGTGCAAAAATACAAAGTATGGCCTCATGATCAATCTGTTTTTCAGTGTGAAAAATTGTCCAATTATTTAAAGGACCCATGTTGCCCATGTTCGGGACACAACGTCCTCTGCGCGTACATGTCTTAAAGTGGACCTTCAAACCACTGTCCTGAAATTGCACGCTCCATTTGATCCTACGCTTGTGTCCCCAAGGGGAGAGGCGATATCAGGATTGCATATCCATGGGAACACAACGTCCATTTATTGCAGACATGGCAGGAAAGGCGTTTTCATATTTAATACATTTCTGTACGGTGCACACTCTTCTAACAGAGGTTCTCGTACAGTCACCTATAAAATGAAGTGTGATGTTATCTGCCAAACTTAGATAATTCATATACACCCACCTTGCACACCACGCAGCAGCACGTGTGCCCTAGGATATTACGGACATTATATTTTCTCATGGGACAAGAACGGGCTGGTCCTGAATTATTCATGAGTAGTAGCTTATTGCCATTGTCAAATAGCATCTATTATAATGAAATTTGAGTATGGGCTGGAAATGAAGGGAGAAATACAGGTGCTTTATTGACAAAAACATAATTACATACCTTCTCAATGTTTCTTTACAAGTTAGCTATCTTAGCTAAATGTTCCTGTTACCCTTGAAAGGGATCACATGTGATTTAGTTGGTCAATAAGGCTTCTCTCATCCGGATAATTATCTGATCAAGTGAGTAATGTATCTTTTTCAAATCAAAGAGTCTGACATATACAGCAGACTGACCAAAAGTCCAATGGCAGTCACCATTTAGAGCTTTTAGCTACATTTCGAATGTCTTTATCCACCGGCACATTTGCAAATGTTTGAATATTTAAATTCATTAACAGTATATAGTTATGAAGGGCCACGATGCCTCAAGCCTCCAAGGTCTGAGGTTCGATTCTGCCCTGGCTGCGTGTTTGCATGTCCTTCCTTTGTTTGCACTGGGTTCCTGCTGCTCTACATTTTAGCTGAAAAGGTGCCTCTAATTTGCTTGTTGTGTTGAGATGAGATTTGTTTTGAATCTATCCTGAGCTCATGTACAATACCATTCAAACGTACCAGTAAACTTGCTGGAAAATAGGTTTTTCATAACGAAAAATGAAAAACCTGTGTTGATGAGTTTTTAGGGTAGGTTACCCTGTACTTGGTAAATGGTTATGGAAGATGTACACACATATAAACGCTCACAATACAGGCAACGTGGAGATGCCAGCTAGCCTAATTGTACGCCCATGGACTGCTGGAGGAACGTGGAGAACCCAGAGGATACCCATGGGACATGGGAAAAGCATGCAAACTTCACACACACTGTGTGGGATTCGGACCCTGGAGCTATGAGGAGACAGCGCTACCCACTGAGCCACAGTGCAGCCTGAGAAAGATGGATGGGTACAATATGTATGTGTAAAAAGGAGCACATCATGAGCTTTACTTAAAATCCCCAACAGGAATTCTCCTAACAGCTTGGATGGAGGCCAGCCATATTAATTATTTATTTTATAGCCTTTTTACAGCATGTTAAATGTGTTTAAGTGACTCTTCAGGTCCGCATTATGACAAACTGTTATAATTTCATGTTGTGAAAGCCCCCAGTGAGGAAGAGTGCCCTCTACACATTGCTGTGCCCCACAGGCTTACATTTCGGCGTTTCCCCTAAGGTCCTCCACCTGAGTGGTTGCCGAACTCGACCCCGCCTGACATGAGCTAATGGGGGAATGACTGCCTGGTTCAGCTTCCGAATGTGACTCGAATCGGTGGGGTGCACTTTAAAAAGGCTACAGTGATCCATCCCAATTTCATTTTTTCCCATCTCAGGAAGCAAAGGGCACCCAGAATGCTTTGGCAGGGAGACCCTAGCAGGGAGACCAGCACTTTACAGGGCCATTGGGGCCCCCATTCCCAGCAAAATCTACCAGGGGGACCCTTGTGAGGTAACATTTTGTCAACTGGTCCGGAATTTCTAGCTGCTCCCCTGCCTGACTGGGATGCCAGTACATCATGGGGCACAAACACAGACCCATAACCTGCTAACAGCATGGAGCCACATGGATAGAGTGGAAACTCAAACCTCCAACCCTGAAGCTGACCCATGCTGAATAACACAAGTTATTTGACTTGATCTCAATTTTAACATTAACGATTTGTAAGGACAGGTGAATGACATGACCTGCATGGGCGACGTGCTTTGGGATGTGTGGCTCTGTGGGTCAGGGAGCTCTGTCTGGATTGGAAGGCTGTCGGTTCAAATTCCACCATTGGGCCCTTGAGCAAGGCCCTTCATTCCCAATCGCTCTAGGGACTGGTCGATCATGCTCTCTCAGCTGCATGTTATTTTGGATAAAGGTGTCTGCTAAATGAATGAAACACAAGTCGTTTTCGGGCAAGGTGTGCTTTACTTGGGTGGATGCCACTATTACTCCCGACTTGGCAAATAGAATTAAGTTCATCTTGTTTAGTTAAACGCCTCTTGCGGGTGACGAATCATTTCCTCTTGGCCCCCAGAACAGGAAATTAGTTCAACATTAGCGCAGTGTCATCAGAAGTAGGGAAGATCAGTAAATACGACTCAGTACTTCACACGGTGGCTCCCAATGAACGGATGTGGCAGGCGTTTGCTGCGCTCGCTTGCTGCCATGGTACAAGCGTCTGATTGGCCAAGGGAAGGAGTGCTTCTTTGGGTGCCCAACGAAAAGAGATTTATCACTAGCAGGAAGCAATTAACATGGTTTTTCCATGCATGAAGTGGAGAAGCTCAAAGTGAAATCTGGGGGGGGGGGGGGTTCGTGGAGTGGGACTCGTCCGCTATGTGTCTGAGGATGATGGTTTAATCATTTCCCCGAGATTTATATCAGCCCTATGTTATGGTGACCATTGCCTGTGGTGACAAGGAAGAGATCAGGTGATAAACGTGAGCAGAGCACAAGGACATCGCGCAAAGACACGGGACTGGACTGAGGTCATAGAAACAAGAGCGTCGCTGGTCTCCCCTGATGCACTGCCCTTATGAGACCTTTTCAGTGCCCAAATTCAATAAGTCATCTTCTATTCCATTTTTGTCAGAAAGGGGCTTTGTGCTGGGCACACCAGCTGGTCAAAAGACCTTTATAAAAATAAGGAGAACAGAATGACACCTGCACTAGCTTCCTTATGTTACTACTTATGTTACATACTTATGTCTCCAGTGGTGGACATTGTTTTTTTATTAACGGGAAAACACATTTTGGACAGTTGGCAGGATGACCTAAAAAAGTCCTATTTATCTTATTTTAGCAGGTTTGCTACTTATATGTAAATCCTGCTCTCCTTCATCAAAGGACTTCTTTAGAATGAAGTCAACAGCATTAGCCGCAGAGCCTGCCATGTTGCTTCATAGCCTCTAGCTCAGCTTGAATATACACACAGCTTAGTTAGCAAGTTAACTACCAAAATAGTCTAAAAGAATCATTGAACTTGAAAATTAAACAATCAAACTCAAAACAAATGACTTTATTTAAAAAATGTACAAATGGCAATGGCAAAAGATGGCATACAAAATGATAAACTGTCACTCTGGGTTTCAACAAAATGCTTCTGCGCACCTGCATGCGACAGAATGAATGGATACTGCTAGCCAATAGCCAACAACTGGCACCATGTGAATGTCATGAGCATTAGTATTATTGGTAGTTCATCCTGTCTTGTAGAGACATCATCCAGTCACCATGCAGAGAAGCCTGGCTTCCAGGCGGGTCTAAAACATCCGACTGCAAGTCTATTTGTCCAATCAATGTTTCCTAATCGACACTGATAATCAACAATCATACTGTACATACAACTATGTGTAAAGCTCTCATAGGCTCCCAGTGAAGCATGACGTCCGGGCGGGCCCCAAAACTATGTAATCAGAGCATATTCACTAATATGATTTCATCTATTCTCCATGTAGACAAAGCATACAAGAATCTTCTATAGACTTCCAGTGAAACATGACATCAGTGGATGTCTATGGGCTGCATTTATCCTGGCTTCAAAGGGTACATTAATGTATATTTTGTTAAAAGCAATGCCCATGAAGCTATTAGTGCTGTAACAGTTAGTAACATTTAGTAACAGTTAGTAACATCACATTTTTAATAAAATCATTATCTGGTCACCATCAAGCGACTGCTCTAAGACTGCACAGGAAGCTTGGTTTCCCCCATAAAAGAATTGAGTCAGTCAATGTAAATTAATTTTATTTTCACTGGATTGCACTGAGTTCTTGCTGTGTGCTGATTTGTCAGTCTACTGTAATCATGCATGTGTCACTAATGTTAATGTGAAACAGCTGGATATGAAGGAAACAAACCAGTCAAAGCACAAGAAGAACTGAACTATTTAGTTAAGCGCAGGAGGCTTTCAGGTTTAAAGTAGATTAAAAAGTATAAGTAGACATAAAACCAAGGATACATGTCAAGGACAGATTTTTTTAATACAATACGAAATCCAAAGAAGAATCACTGTTAAAATGTACTTAGTTTAAGACGTACAATTTGTGAGAGGGACAGAAATCTTGTTCTCATTCCCTCCTTCGTTAAAAGGTTCATTTCTCAAGGAATCTGAAAAATATTAGCTTTGGTGTTAGTTTCAGATGTGGATTTTAATTGCATGTTGCCTGTAATATCTCTGGCATTCTGCCCCCATTTATGCAGAGGAATTATTTCCTCTTTTAATTCTGTTTCTAAGTACCTCTTAAGGGTCAGTACAGGACCCATAACAGAAACAGCACATTAAAATAGCGCTCCCTGCTAAATTCAAAATAGGATACACAGTAAAAGCCCATCTATCGAAATGTAACACATTCTGTATGCACTCCACGCGGCCCTGATCAGGATAAGTGGGGGCAGGATGGGTACTATAGTCACTATAGTCACAATCAGGTCAGACCAGATTTGGTGGAAATAATTATTTAAGTTGCAAAATAGCAGGTGGCACAGCCACAGTGGATAAGGATGAGCCTTAACGCCGTGCTCCTGTTCTCTGTGGTGTCCATCGACGCCCGCGATACACAGAGCCTCAGTCTCAGCCAAGTAGGGGGCTTTGGGTTTGGGCTCACACTGATGTGATATGGCACCGCCCTCCTCCGTTGGGTATCCGTACAGCGACTCCTACCACGTTATACCCCACGTGCCCTGGCCTGTCATGCCAGCTGCTACTCCTGCCTATTATCACTGTGCAGCTATGCGAGCTGGTACCGTTAACCTGGCCCAAGGCACACAGAATGGTTTGGCTATGCCAGTTCAGTTTGACCTTCCCCAACACCTAGGCAGAGGGAACAGAGGGAACGTCGCTGCCAACATTACGAGACTTCATCAAAGCACAGACTCCTTCAAGGTCACAGCAGTTCTGCGTATCAGACCGCCTGACAGTTCCAGGTCTGAGCGCTCAGAAATCAAAATGTCGCCTGTCTGTTTGAGACCTTGGCCTCGTGGGCTGGAATGAGCTTCCCCTCCACCTCAGAAATGTAGGCCCCCTGTCACTCTTCAAGTACAGACTCGAAACTCATCTCTTCAGATTGCACTTCAGGTCTGGAGTCCTGCCTGCGCACTGATTTCAGTCAAGGGGCCGCAATCCCACAATCACATTCAGGAACTCTTCACAATCTTACTTATGGATGGGTTCACCATCGCCCCCTGCTTGTACTCACATGCGTGTGTTTGATGCATTAATTCTCACCAGTCCCATTCTGACGAGATCTTGCCTGCAAGCCCGTTCTTAGCCACTGCTATTGCCTTTATTACAAGAAAGTCTATTTGGCTCAGAGATTAATTTAGAGCACCTTGCTATATTTATTGAAACTGTGTTTCATAGAGTAATTTTCCCATATTACACAGCAGCTTTTTCGTGTGGTTAGTTTCTATAGCAATCCTGAAAAAAGGTTTACTGCGCTCGCCAACGTTTGTTTGTATATTTTGTTTAGTACATTAACATACGCACTGACCTTTTTGTAATCTCACAGAAACATGCATAAAAGGTACATTTCATGTAGTGGTTTTTAGAAATTTGCATTGTATGTATTAACTTACTATCAGCAACTGGGGTTTGAAATTAACCAGAATGATTTTATAGATTTTTGAAAGCAAATGATGCTCCATCTAAAGGCAGCATCATCTGTAATATAATAAAATCGGACAACGATTTGAGAGCAAATTACAAGTGTGGTGACCTCTGATATATTAACACAGCAAAAGAAAATGTAACATTCAAATAATATTATTATGCTTGGAAATCTTGCAATCTTACAATTATAGAAAACTATCAAAAAGAATATTATCAACTTATGGAATGCTTAAACGGTCGCTGTTATTGTGAGATAAAGTCAATCTTTTCTGTGCTGTCGATTTCAATTTACAGTGATTTCATAGCAGTCCGGACAGACTTATTTAATGAAATGTTGATTCATTGGCAATCCGGGAACAGTTAGGATTGTTGATGGATGGCACTGTGGCTCAGTGGGTTGCACAGTTGCCTCACACCTCCCGGGTCTGAATGCTGCACTCTGTGTGAGGGGGGAGTCTGCATGTCCTCTGTTTGTCACATGGACCTCCTTCAGGCACTCTGGTTTCCTCCTGCAGTCCAAAGACATACAGTGAGGAAAACTCATCGGCAAACTGCCCATAGTGAGCGAGATGGACTCTCGTTCCATCCAAGGTGCCCCTTGCCATGTGCCCTGTCCTGCCTAGCATGGACTCCAGGCCTGCAGGCAGGGGTGGAAATTTCAGGGCCAGAAAGTACTTTCTCAATCTGAACACAGAGTCCACAAAACAGGAGGTGGGGGAACCAAAAAGGGACCTTATTTGGAAGGACACAGGAACAGGGCGAAACAAAACAGACCGTAATGGGTCAAATGGGCAGGATAAAGAGAGGAGTGCAGACACAGGGAATGACTCCAATGACCAGACTGGGGAGCACACGACTGGGGAACACTCTTATATATGACTAGCAAGGGAGCAAACGAGAGGCAGCTGGAGTGATCCACACGAGGGCTGAAATGAGAGGCAAGACAAAACAGGCAACAGGTGTGGCTCATTAGAGCCACTCTAGGGGGAGAACGTGGGGGGCAGGAAGGTACGGCATCCAGACCAAGATTTAGTTTCAACCAACCAGATACGTATATAGACTCATAGCTCAGCTGGATGGTAGAAACAAAATCTTGGTCAAGATTTTTATTTTCTGGACCTCTGCTCACAGTGACCCTGTACTGGATGAGCAGTTATGCTAGAATAAACGTTGGGAGGACTGCTGGACTGCTGGTTATGCCATGAATAGTAATGAATACTACTATTCAGATATTTGTATTACATTGTATTGTATGACTCTCATCCCTATAAAATTCTGCATAACCTGGATTGCAATATCATTGGTATATGGGACACTGTATTATTATTCAGTAAAAACAGTTTCTGTTTCAAACAACACTAACAATATCCAGTGTTTTTTCTTTCCATGGATAATAATGTGCTTGGAGTACATAAAACAAGTAACGAGTGGTTTTTCTTGTTTTTGTTTTGCTGAATCTTGACATCTCCTCGGTTCACTCAAGAAAAGAAAAAAAAACAGCATGCCAAAGGCAAAATGTCCATCGCAAGAGGATGAATCATTTCATTTTCACCTCAAGGAGTTTCAAGGGGCCTCACTATAGATTGCACAGAAGCCATTGTTTTTAAAAGAGCCACGCAGAGTTACACAAAAATAGTGTTATAAGACCTGTGTTTACACAAAACCTCATTTTGTGTAACGGCAATTAGTACAACTTCCAATCTCTCTCCAGGAAAATGACCTTCTTTTATCAGAGGTACCGTTTTTACATGTTGTTCCTATTTAAGTATCCATATTTAGACGTACTCGGAGGGGCCTAGATCCTAAGTTAAAAATAAACAAACAAATAAATAAATAAATAAATTCACATTAGCCGTGTAATGTTGGCATTAGAACGGCACAGGAGGGTGACAGTGAAATGGCGAGTCATCAGAGAAGCACCCCGAGACCACCGTTAGCTTTTGTTTGGGCTGCGGACTCCCCGCACGCAGCACGGAGCTGTGTAACGCTCGGGGAAATAGCTTAATGCATAGCAGCGTGCTCTAACACAATGCGATTGCGGCGAGGCGGCCGGCCGCCGACGCCAGCCAGGCAGATATGCAAATGAGGCATCTGGCATTCATCCCGGACGGAAAAGGCGCCGCTGCGGGACAATGCCACTGAAAACACTCTCCCTGTCACACAGCATCATCACCAGCACGGCCGCAGACTGGCGAGAGTGTGCTGTACCACATCCCACCACAAGGGGTTGTAACCAAACCCGGGGCAGACCACTTCCATTAACCCTTCAAACTTTATGTCTTTTCGACTGGTTCACTTCTGCCTTTTTTGAGAATTTAAAAAAACCAAGAATAGTAAAATTAAACACCAGAATGCATAGATTAAGAAGACTAAAAGCATAGCAAATTGCAGCATCTGTCATTAGCTGCTACCATTATAGACCATAACAACAGCCGCCACAATGCAAGAACATTTCCAATCTTTTCTAAATGCAGAAAGCTGCACATCAGCTCGTTTGAAATCGGGCCCACTAATGACATACCATTTCCATATACTACACAGCCAAGCGAGGTATTAGCATCTGAATGTGCCAGGAGGTAGCAGGCTCTGTGTATCTGTAACTAAGGAGGGTGGCTACTCATACAGACATGTGATGCACCTGCTGGGCACTTCTGTGTAACTAACTGTCATATTGCTCCTGATTCTGACATTTCATTTAATCTGAGGGGGGGTGTCGAATCCGTGTGATCACATCAGGAATGTCAGTGCTATGTCAGTGTGTATGGGGAGGGAGGGGAGACTCAGGGCGTGGCCCGGCTGTGTGTATGGGGAGGGAGGGGAGACTCAGGGCGTGGCCCAGCTGTGTGTATGGGGAGGGAGGGGAGACTCAGGGCGTGGCCCGGCTGTGTGTATGGAGAGG
>JAODKM010000088.1:25373385-25383998 GCA_026780845.1 Petrocephalus sullivani | reverse complement strand
GCCAGGTCCCACCTGACCCCGCCCCTCCCCGCCCCCCCCCCCCCCATGACCCCCCATACCAGAATACCTGGCATTTTAGTTTAGTATAGTCTCATTTCTTACATATTACCATTCCCAGCTAATCGATTACATGAAATCAATCCATTACATAAATCAATACAAATAAGAAAATGCTGTACCCATGTCATACCTAACCTTGTGGTGATTTACCATCGCGATTTGGCATATATGACTTATTTGTCTCATTCTCATTACTCATCAAGTGATCCGATGACTTTTTATGCGGGGAAATTATCAAAATTTTAAATGAGGATGATAACCTGAAGCCTGAAAACAACACTGCAAACACATATGATAGGGTCAAATGTACGCGGCTAAACATCTCCCAGTCGACACAAACCAGTCATCAGGTGTATTAGCCTTAACTGCCATTGCATTCTCAAATTGGCAAAATAAAACCAGAGAAACAAATGTGGAACATCCTGGAGGATGAAAAGCAAGTGGATAGAAAGAAAGGCAATTGCAAAATAATCTAACTGCAAACAAAAACTAGATAAGAAACATAGCAATTAAATCCGGGAAAGGAAACAAGAAATCATGAGGGGGGCATAAACAGGACAAATTCATTTCTCACTGTTTCCATGACAGCAAATAAATTCATCGCAGCATGGAAAGAGGTGACCAAATTGAAGGAAAACAAAAATGAATAAACAGCCCTGAAAGAGATTAATATTCAAGCAACGGAAGACACAGGGCCGAGTCTTCTGTGAAGGCAGATGGTGGCATTTTCAGGAATTATTTCGTCAGGCAGGCCCATCCAGGTTGACAGGGGTCAAGCACGGAAGGCTTTTCAGCAGACGGCAGAGTTCCTCAGATACCATCCCCAGAGGACCGTCCTCATCTGCTCCATGCCACACATCCTTTAGTTCAGCTTGTTGGAGCAAGATTGAGTCAAGCGTTTAATGACATTAACTTTGCTTATGACCTAATAAATGCCACGCATCACTTCCTTCAAGATGTCTATGCCTCTAACATGTCTCTATCCCCCTAGAAGTTGCCTGAACATTGCTGCGCTCCACAAAAAGATGGACGCCTATTGTGGTAATTGGGTGACCTTGGTGTATATTAACTCTCTGCAAATACCTCCCCGTGCTTCAGGTCATAACCAAGAGGAGCCGAAATACTCCAGAATAAACACATCTAATACACACCGGATATCTGAGGTCCCCAGCGTCGGCAAACTTGGTGAAACAGCTCGTTGACTGATCCAAATACAATGAAATATGCAAACGAACTGGTCTGGTGACTAGGGGAAGAGAAGATACATTAATGAAGCACCAGCCTGATGCGATCGGAGGGCTTCTTCACAAAGGCCAGCCAGTGTGGACACATTATGGGCAATGTGCTCAAGCAGAATGACCTTCAGGCATCTTCCACTTCCCCTGACTGATAAACGATCATCGCCATTCGTCCCCTGTGCACTCTGGCTGGACTGCATAGTATCTGCAACTTCTCCCATAACAAAGAGTATTAATAATGTGGATATGCCAGAGTGCTGAGGGAACGAGGCTGGGGTTCCACTTCACAGTCAATCAGAGGGCAACTAACTCTTCAGCTGGTAAATGCAGTCAAGTCAGTATATTAAAAACCATAAAATGTATGATGATCAAATGGAAAGAGAAGTATATTGACAACCATTACACAGATTTATATTTAATATAAATTTATATAAATTTGCTTTCAATAGCTGAGATGATATTTACATATAAATATAAAAAACCTTGAACGGTACTTGGAAAAATACAGGTGATTAAATATTCATGATGCAAGATATGGAGTATTGATTCTACAGTAAATTCCTTAGTACTGAACAGCGGTGGTTTCTGATAATTTATTGTTTAAACATGATGGTGAATATAAACTATGTGGAACGCAAAGAAAAATAACTTTGCAGATGAGCAATGGGTCCATATGGGAAGTGACATACTCCATGTGCCCACAGTCGGCAGACGGGTGCTAAGTCATCCTGGGGGGGGGCTTCTTTATGGTTCCGATTCTGGTTGAGGTCACGAGGTCACCATGAGCCCACTGATATTTATCACACCTGTTTCAGGCAGATAATATACACAAAGCACATGTGAGCTGGCTTTGTGTCTGACCTTCGAGAAGCCAGAATCGGTTAGGGATCAAAAAAAATCCAGAGATTTAGACATAAAGCCCCGAGTACTGCAGTAAAAGCAGGAACACGTGTTAAAGACATGAGAGACGTAACTCACACTCGGATTCCACGCCAAGTGCTGTATTCCGCACAGAGTATATCTCTGAAAATCAGATGCTGGAGCCTGGGATCAGTGATTACAGAGAAATCGGTCAAAGCTGCTACAGATCCTTAAAGACCAGGCCTCTGAGATCAAACGCAGTGACAGATATACAGTACCTGCTCCATTTACCCAGATCCTCTCCAGTTCCACATATATACACTCCTAGAATAGTAAGCTTAACCCTTCCATCAATCAGTATTATGGTCATGAAGTCCCTCTTGCAACAGGATTAGTAATTCTTCAGTTAGACCTAGTCAGAGATCCTAAAATTCCATTTATCTTTTGTTTGATTCGTCTAAAGACTGGTATTGGGGTATATTCACGAAACTGGGCACCAGGAGAAAAGCACGAGTAGCAGCTGTTTTTTGGCGTTAGCTTGCTAACCCCTAATCCATCGCATTGTCCCAGCACAAACATCCTTTCCCAGACAGATCCGGTTCTTCGTGCTGCTTGCCTAGCTATGAGTGTACTAGTCACGTGACAGCTGCACCCAGCAAGAGTGGGTAGGGAGAAAGGCAGCCATTACACTTAACACATTACCCTGTAAAGAGGAAGACTTTGCCTAAAAACGCCTCTACTGACAACGTCATTTAAGATGACTGAACTAAAAGGCTGTGCTATTAGTTCCCAATTGTCACCGGTCGTTGTTAAACAGTGGCTCCTTGACCAGTTTAATATATCGACGGCTCTTTTGTGCTGTGAGGACCTATAAAAGAAGCCACCTTAAAGTCTGATCTCATCCATCACTGAGCACCGGTACGGCTCCAAACTCTCCCCCATCTTCCCCAGAGCAAATTCATTTTTACCTCATTTATGCCTCCTTCCCTTTATTCCCACTCACCTGAAATACTAATTGCACATTTAGTTGCTTTCAGGATGGATATGATTGCGAAAATGCACCCCCCCCCGTGAGGATTAACCTACCTGTCAGTTTGCTGAATGTTATGCAGAAACCCTCAGAGATGAAAACCATACATTTACTAGACAACGTTTGGACACTTTTAATTAAAATTCTGTAGCCTTCTCCACTACGGAAATTGCAATGATAGAAAAGTGAAAACCTGCTCTGTAAACTGAAGTTACAACCTGGCTTTAAAATAAAGCTGATCCTGCAGGAACATGGCAGCGCCCTGAACAGCCCCCCACTCTGACCCTTTTATATGCTTTAGATAAAACTGTTACACTAGACTTATGGGTAAAATGTGTTCGCTGGTGAACAGGATAAATGCAAAATGACACACTCCCGTCAAAAGCAGTCACTTACAGAGGCAGAGACGCCGTAAAGATCGGTTTTAAAGCGCAGGCCTACTCTGTGAGCCATAAACATGCATTCCTGTAGCCCGCAAACGTTAAGATGTCAGCAAATATCAAAATGAAGGTAATATTTCCAGAAAGAACAGCACCTGAACTCTACACTCTAAAATATAGCAGTGATACTTTTTTTTTTTTTTTAATGCTACCGCTAAATTTGGTCTTGCATTAGATGACGTTTATTATTTTTAAGACCGATGTGACTCCGTCTGAAATGGACCCCTTCAGTTGCCATCCCTGTTCATTTGCGGCAATAAATATGAAAAAAAAAATAGTGGCTATTGGAAGGAAGAATATTTAATATTGATAAAATAGCACCATGTTCTGTAAAGCTGATTATACATATATTTTGAAATATAAATTAAGTTGCTGTAGAGAACATTTGGTTCAAAGATACTCTGCTAGCCCTATTGTGACAACCTTTACTCTTCGTACTGTTAGTAAACATATATAATTTTCATAAAGACCAGTATTACAGTGCAAACTCTGGCGCGCTAAGGTTCCAGCCTGGTCACCAGGTCACTATTAACCAGGGAACAGGTGAACTTCATGCCCACTTCTGACATTTTGGGCAGATGAGGTATGAAAAGCAATCAAAATACAAAGAATGTGTTTTCCCGAAATAACAGAGCGGTAGACAAAGGTCAGGGCTATAATGGTGAATCGTCACGTCTCGAAAATCACTCACAATTCCTCTTGAAAGAAAGCAGGCTGAGATGTGGGAGCCTGATATAGGGCTGGGCACAGCTCCTTTGTCTGTGCCCTTTCATAGCTGGATTTACGCTTTGCACAGTATAACAGTGAAATGAAATCTCGAGGAGAATGGTGCTGCCGCTGTGTTTTCATGGGGCCCAGGCATATCACTTATGGAAATGAGCGCATTTACGTTACGGTGCTTCCATCTCACTCGTCAGTAGGACAGCCACTAGGGCTCCAGAGGCGGGGACCGGAAGAGACCTGGAGCTGAGGACCGGATCAGCACTTTTCCTCCTGAATCGATCTCCCATCGCGCCCCGCGACCTGCCCGCTAACTGCAGACCTCGAGTATCGCTCTGTTCCTCTGACGGATTGGTCCTCTGAGCTGCTGGGATCCAGCACACCTGGCACTTTCTGCTTAGCGCCAGACCCTAGCTATCAATAATATCAGCACAGATGCCAGGTCGCATGCCTCTGCAGTTTACAAAGGTGGTGCTGTCTCATTCACCACCCACCACCCCCAGATCCCCAACAACTTTGAATTCTGAGCCAAATACCGGGGCGCAGAGTGCCCTGTGGTGTGCTCTGCAGCAGGCCTTGCAGAGTGCCCTATGGTGTGCTCTGCAGCAGGCCTTGCAGAGTGCCCTGTGATGTGTTCTGCAGCAGGCCTTGCAGAGTGCCCTGTGGTGTACTCTGGAGCAGGCCTTGCAGAGTGCCCTGTGGTGTGCTCTGCAGCAGGCCTTGCAGAGTGCCCTGTGGTGTGCTCTGCAGCAGGCCTTGCAGAGTGCCCTATGGTGTGCTCTGCAGCAGGTCTTGCAGAGTGCCCTGTGGTGTGCTCTGGAGCAGGCCTTGCAGAGTGCCCTGTGGTGTACTCTGGAGCAGGCCTTGCAGAGTGCCCTGTGGTGTGTTCTGCAGCAGGCCTTGCAGAGTGCCCTATGGTGTGCTCTGCAGCAGGCCTTGCAGAGTGCCCTGTGGTGTGCTCTGCAGCAGGCCTTGCAGAGTGCCCTGTGGTGTACTCTGCAGCAGGCCTTGCAGAGTGCCCTATGGTGTGCTCTGCAGCAGGTCTTGCAGAGTGCCCCCTTGCAGAGTGCCCTATGGTGTGCTCTGCAGCAGGCCTTGCAGAGTGCCCTGTGATGTGCTCTGCAGCAGGCTTTGCAGAGTGCCCTATGGTGTGCTCTGCAGCAGGTCTTGCAGAGTGCCCTATGGTGTGCTCTGCAGCAGGCCGTGCAGAGTGCCCTGTGATGTGCTCTGCAGCAGGCCTTGCAGAGTGCCCTATGGTGTGCTCTGCAGCAGGCCTTGCAGAGTGCCCTGTGGTGCGCTCTGCAGCAGGTCTTGCAGAGTGCCCCCTTGCAGAGTGCCCTATGGTGTGCTCTGCAGCAGGCCTTGCAGAGTGCCCTATGGTGTGCTCTGCAGCAGGTCTTGCAGAGTGCCCTATGGTGTGCTCTGCAGCAGGCCTTGCAGAGTGCCCTGTGGTGTGCTCTGCAGCAGGTCTTGCAGAGTGCCCCCTTGCAGAGTGCCCTATGGTGTGTTCTGCAGCAGGCCTTGCAGAGTGCCCTATGGTGTGTTCTGCAGCAGGCCTTGCAGAGTGCCCTGTGATGTGCTCTGCAGCGTCCTCCATCATATGTTAAAGTACGTTCAACAACAATAGCCATGGACCCTGGGATGGCAAGACAGTCATAATACAAATATTAAATCTCTATAGCTTTAGACAAACAGCTGAGGGGGGCAAAAACCTCTGAGGGGGCTAATAAGTATAACCTGAAGAACTCGATGACAGGAACGACTCTAGAGACCAGTAGATATCAGAGCGTGCAGCTTACGTCTGTATCAGTCTTATTTTCAACACAATGTAGAATTTTCAATGAAACATACAGACGACCAAGATAGACTGAATGGCTTCTCATCTTTGCAATATTTTCTTATGGCCTCAAATGCTTTAAAAATGTTCTCAGGCTGATGATGGAGCACAGACATCCGCGCCTCCCTCATTCCCACAAACTGTCTGCTGCGTCACCTTCTTCCTCAAGGCCAGATGCAGAGACGTTCATCTGAATCCACGCATGCAAACCTTAATGAAGCCCCAGCTGTTAAGGATGCAAGGAGACTCAGTGGCGCTCGTTCATAATGACTCCCATTTCGGGTAAATACTCCATTTAAGATAACAAGAGTCGTTGTGAAAAGGTGTAATGAAATTCAACAAGACTCACTGTATTTCCGTCTAAAAAGATAATGCACAAACATTTACAGCTTTATTATTTGATGTCGTTTCTGCTCATACATACGGCATTGATTTCATCTAGAAGAACACTGGAGAATTAAGAACATAAACCACTTTGGTTAAACTTTGCCGCAAAGATGCCATGAGTACAGAAAATGAGAACATTTTGTTTCTTTGTTTTGTTCCAATCAATTTTTCATTTTAATCCATCAATTTGAAATTATGTATTGTTGTATTTAAAATATTCAGTGGCTTCTAGGCTAAAACTAATAAGAACTATACTTTTAACAACCTGTCTTTTTGACCTTAAAATGTTACAAAAGGAACACCATGAAATTTTCTTTTTCCCAGTGAATTCTGTAAGAAAAATAACCACCAAAAGGCAGGAGGTAAGCAGGAGGTAAGTACTAACCTGCATCAGGAATTTAACTGGCTTTTGTTTAGCTCCTTTTCCTCTCTTAGTCAGTTAGACATAGCTGTGGTCGATGTTGGAATGCCCAATCCACCAGGGATGGGAACAAGTCACTCTTTGGTGGGTCCAAGTGAAGCCTCAAGTCATGTGCCCTCAAGTCCAAGTCTTTCCATCATTTTTGCTGTTGAGTCACAAGTGATCAAATTTGTGACTCAAGTCCAAGTGGAGTGTGAGTCATGTACCAGGAGTCCCTGTCTAAGTCATTCGTAGGCAGAGATCCAAGTCTTTCCATCAGTTTTGCTGAGTTGAGTCACAAGTCAATTTTTCTGAGTCAAATTTGTAACCTGAGTCTGAGTTGATTTGTGAGTCAGTGACTCGAGTCCCCACCTCTGCAATCCACTGCAGGTTTTCCTAATGTTTACAGATCACCCTGAAAAATATTAATACACGCTTCATGACTTACATGTTTTTCAGTTTCCTGGCAGGCTTCCTAAGCCAAAAAAACAGGATGATATGTTTCAGTTTAACAAGCCATATCTTTAAAAACTCTTTCTTGCATCTATAATAATATCACATTCTGGCAGTTTTTATCATATTCATATTCCTGGAGAAAATAGCAACAATGTAACGTCCATCAATTACAGTAACAATCACTGCTGTTAAGTAACAATAAACATATCATTTAATTTGGAACATAATTAAAATAAAACATTAAGCGGCCGGGAGGTGGTGTCTCCCCGCCACACTCCCAAACGTGCAGAGTGAGCCGCAGGGACAGAAAGTGCAGGATTTTGAAAGGCTGATGCAAGACGTGTGGATTTTCTTTATGGTGATGCCGCAGTGATTTAGGAGCCGTGAGTGTATCTGTCAGGAGACAGGATCAGTCAGGCTGATAGTGTGATGTATAGGCCCACGGCGCATTCATTTCAGAACGAGGGGAAGCGATTAAGTCGGAGCGGCCTCTTCTATCAGCACATCTGCCCGCGCGGCCGGACAGGCTCACGCAGCAGCGCTTCCACCTCGCCCATTAAGGCAGACACCAGCGCTGCCTTTCCCATTCCGGCCCTTAACTCCAACAAAAACAAAGATTAAAGAGAGAACACATGGAGGGACTCCAAAGAGAGACAGACGGCAGGGGGGGGGGGGGCATTGAAGCGCGTCGGGAGATGCGGTAAAGCAGCAGCCATGCGCCTCGCGCCCACCGCATGCCGCAATTTGTCATGCTGTGCCAGTTTCCTCTGCATCTCCCCCCGCGCCCCTAAAGACCCAGCGGCCGCCAATTCGCAGCACGCTCATGCCACCTCTGTCCCAGGCTACTCCCCCTGGGAAGAACCGGCACGGCGCCCAGAGGCACCGGGCCAACAGCATAAATGCGTGGTGAGCTGGGGGGGGGGGGATCAGCCTACACGGATACTCCTCAGGAAAGCCAACAAAGGAGGCAAGGGACACCTCACCCAAAAAATCGTGGCATGTTTATGAAGGTCCACCCTAAATAAACAGAATAAGTTTGCGTACAGCTATCCAAATACTTCCAGGAATGGCGTCAAACCCAAAACACACTGGCATTCTGTAACTCAGTGACTCGCTTCAGCTGAGACTGAAGATATTACACGCGGTTTGATGTTTGGCTCTCAGATGAGAAAGACATGGTATCAAAAACAGTCACTACATTTCATTTCAACATGAAACACCCTGACTTAAGAATGAATGCAAGCTGGACCACAGTTAGTTGAGAGGGCAATAACTCACACTCACCAATCAAATTTCTGGTGATGACCTTCAGGACCAGCTTAAGCTGAGCTCCCCAAAACCTCACGGGCTTCGCAAAAGCAGGAGCTTGGGTTACGGACCCGCTGAACAGAGCCTGGAATGAAGAGCAACAGGCCAGGCTGAAGATAAATACGTTATATATCCTCAGGAAATAAATACATATTCATTTAATCTTAGCCGCGGACGTTTCTGCTTGTAAACAGAAGCGCCCAGAGAGATAAGAATGGTTTTGAGATAAAAGGCAGCAAATAAAATGGAAAAAAAAGTCACAAGTTAGGTGTTAGCAGCAGGAAAATGTGCAGACGGGAAAGCAGGGCCTCGGACAGGCAACAAAAGCCAAGTACACCTGCGGATCCATTTCTGAGCACAATTCCTGACCTAAAAGCAGCATGAAAAGCCAACGTGTGTAAATGAAAAATGCCTTTTCCTGACACCTTGTGGGAGAAACGCCCCACACCAGCAAACGCCGGTGCCGCAGAACACACACACGGCACTTGGGAACCAGAGCCAAGCCCTGTACGGTGATAGTAGCTGATTGGCGAGAAAAATCACAAAAAGCATAAATAGGGGCGTGGTCTTTACAAATCAGCTGACGATACTGGGGACACGTTATTATACGTTGCTATGCAATATATATACTTACATTTACGAAAAGAAAATTACAAAACCTATCAATCAATAATTCATTAGAATGAGGCTAAAAGTGTCAGAAGGAGGAAAGTGACATTACGGTGTGTGAGCGGGAAGCATCTGCAGGCATTTGACCAAAGTGGAAACGACAGTCAGGAACACAAGAGCCGGATGGTAATTCATCAAGTGTGGAAATGTGAGAATCCCCCCCCCCCATCATGTCAGCTTAGAGTAATCGGGGGGATAGTCTCTTCTCCTCCGCAAGACGCTCAGCCAAACAGGTGGGAAATACCTGCTGGCATCAGCCCTGGAGGGCCTCTCTTCTTCACCCCCCAGTCTGACTTCATCCACAATCATTTCCTGACCCTTACTGTACGTCACACACTTGCTCGCTCCTGTTTACCAGGCTTCCAAAGTTCATGGACGCCACAAAGCCTCCCATGGATTATATCAGCTCTGTAATTAAGCAGACTATGGCTATGGAAGTGGGTGTGAAATCCATTCTAATACCCTACCCTTCATATCCCCGTGTGCCAGTACATCAGACCAAACCCTGTCAATAAACACCAGGATTCTCTCCAGGATAGACAGCAGAACAGCCCAGAATACAGACGTAACTCTGTGCCACTTACACCCGGCGAGCTCAAAAGATATCTCCAGTGATTGTGGTTAATTAAAAGTAAGCCAATTGCCTTCCTGTCTCCTGCTGCTAGTTAAGCCAAATGTTTGCCAGATCAGATGAAAGAAACTAAACCGCCCGATCCGCTGTCAGTCAGTGCACACAGCCCAGACTTCTTCATTTAAAGGGGCTTAAATCTAATCAGATAAGCTTTAATTCAGGTGTAATTCGTTCAACTACAAGATCCCCGGTGAGGAACACGAGCAGACATTCACTCTTCATTAATGACAGCCGGCGCCCATTAACGTCCATGAGGAGTCCGTGAGCTTAAGATCTGAATGAGTCACATGCAGAAGGGCGAGACAAGAACACGGCACACGTCTGCTCTACAACATAACACTTCTCCTGCCGCAAGTCCTAAAACCTTCTGGAACCTGCAGAGACCACAGTACAGCGTGAGGAAGGATGAGAGCGCCCCCTGTAGGAAGGCATTCACAGAAGAGTGAGGACCTAATTCCCCGATGGCCAGTACAGAGCGGGGAAGGGTGAGAGCCCCCCTTGTAGGAAGGCATTCAGAGAAGAGTGAGGACCTAATTCCCCGATGGCCAGTGCAGAGCGAGGAAGGGCGAGAGCGCC
>JAODKM010000088.1:25361400-25373285 GCA_026780845.1 Petrocephalus sullivani | reverse complement strand
GAGCCCCCCTTGTAGGAAGGCATTCAGAGAAGAGTGAGGACCTAATTCCCCGATGGCCAGTGCAGAGCGAGGAAGGGTGAGAGCGCCCCCTGTAGGAAGGCATTCAGAGAAGAGTGAGGACCTAATTCCCCGATGGCCAGTGCAGAGCGAGGAAGGGCGAGAGCCCCCCTTGTAGGAAGGCATTCAGAGAAGAGTGAGGACCTAATTCCCCGATGGCCAGTGCAGAGCCTGGAAGGGCGAGAGCCCCCATTGTAGGAAGGCATTCAGAGAAGAGTGAGGACCTAATTCCCCGATGGCCAGTGCAGAGCGAGGAAGGGCGAGAGCGGCCCCAGCAGGAAGGCATGAAGAGAGGCGTGCTAAATCACAGATTTCATTCCGTCTCTTCCCACACAGCGCAGCTCATGTCTGACAAATCCAATTAGCGCATGCTGCTGCTAGCCTGCCCCTGCCGGGCTGCTCCTGCCGGGGGCTTTTAATCAGGACCAGCTCCTTGGGAACGTGCCACCACGCGCTGGAGCATTTCCAGAGAAGACCCGCTGGCCGCTGTACCAGGAGGGCACAATACGGACAGCGCCCCCTGACCCCCTACGCGGCGGTGCCGAGGAGGCGGAGCTGGATGTTTGGCTTTCTGGGCCGAGGAAAGACGGGTGTGTTTCTACACGGCGAAGGGCACATCTGGTACAGGATGGAAATATGAGGGTATAGAAGCCCGGGTCATCAGGTGAGGAAGGGGAGTGACCCGGCGCCAGGGTTTAAAGCAGCGCCGGGGGTCGCGCCTCGGAGGCGAGGCGAGGCGAGGCCGGGCCGGACCGCGGGCCCCTCGCACTCCCCTTACAAGGAACAAACGCCTCTCAGCCGCTCTGAATGTCGCCCAATTTATTTCAGACCTAACAGGCTTCACTTAATGAGCTGGAGCTAAGCGCCCCCTCCATCCTGCCAGTGACTCGCTGCTGCACCAATTACACCCCCCGCCCCTCCTCCCTGCTCCCTGCTGGCTCCTTTTCCTCTCATTGTCTGCCAAGAACACACTGGGAGGTTGAGGGAGTCAGAAGGCCTTTCGCGGCGGGCAGGAGCAGAGGCTGGCACGCCGAGGACACCTCTGCCGATGATGTCACATGCGTGGCTGCGCAGGACAGTCACTGTGGCACATTGCTCAGAACTTCCTAAAAAATAGAAAAACAGAATATGTTCCTTAGTGGCCGTATGATCGCACAAAATTTGTAATGAGCACTCCTGCTCACAGAGATGCGGCAAATTACATTTAACTCACATTTATTTAATTAGCAGATGCTTTTATCCTAAGCGATGTACGTTTGAGAATGCAGGGTAAGCCAGTCCCTGGAGCAATTGGGGTTAAGGGATCTGATCAAGGGCCCAATGGTACGGTTACTCTGCTGACCCCAGGGTTTGAAGCACGCACCTTCCAGTTACAGACACTAAGCCATACACCAAACCGCAACATTAAAAAAAATCTTGGAAAAGTGTGGCCAAGATTCCCACCAAAAGGTATGAAAAAACACAACAGAAATAAAAATGAAGGGAAAAAAATCACATGAATAGTGAGAGGAAGTCCTCATAAACCAGGAAGACCGTGAAAACGCCACACAAAGTCAACAACAGAAAAATAAATCCACTAGAAAAAAGTGTCACTCATGTCAAGATTTCCCAAAAGATCAACTGGATGATCCAGGGGGTTATTGGAAAAAACTTCTGAATAGATGTTACAGAAGTGGAACATTTTGGCATTGATTTTAAAATGTCACAAGAATGAAAAGTGCACAAACCAGCAGAATGACCTAATTCTAACCAGGCTGCATGGTCATGGGAATCACATGGTTAGCAGCCCCAAGACTCAAACAGCTTGCAGTTATTGATGGAACAATGACTAGTGGATTATAACAAGGAAAATCTGCAGGAGAATGTCAGGGGATCTGCCCGTTAGCAGGGCGCTAACAGAAAGTGGGTCATGCAGCCTGACAAAGATCCTAAGTACAAAAGTAAGTCTATAGCACAATAGCTGAGGAAGATGGAATTTGCCTTTTCAAAAGCCCTAAACTTAAACCAATTCAAATATTATGACATAGCCCCAAGCGAGCGGCTCACAGTAGACAGCGAAGAGTGTCAAAGAGTTAAAGCAGCTCCGAAAAGAGGAATAGGTCGAAATCCCCGCAAGGCAACATGCAGGACTGATGAGCAGTTATGGAGTTACCCTGACACCAACAGCTACTCAAAATAAAGCCTTGCATCATTTTCTCAAAAAAGATTTGGAGAGCAAGTTGGATCAGTGGAGTTATGGTGGTTGGGCTGTAAGGCTGGTTGACCACGCTGCCTCTGTCTGTCTGCAGAACTATGTGCTGATGCTGCCCAGCACCCAGCCAGACTACAGACTGTTTGTCCATCCATCCGTCCCATCCTAGCCCATCCTATCCCATCCCATGCATTTTAGGAAAGAGGGGCATAACAGGGAGACACCATACGTGCGGAAAAGAGCCACAAAAAAAGAAAAAAATATATAATGGCCTAACCAAAAGATATTTATGTCCCCACAGGGGAAAAGGAAATCAATATTATTCAGGAAATTAAGGGTTCAGCATATAAGGGATTTGTAAAATAGGCTTGTTTGCCATCTGGAATTCATAGCATCACTAAGACCCAAAAACATAGGAAATAAGAGGTCCAAACCAATCGGGTACATGCATTACGTTACGCGATGTACATTTTACCACTTTATTTCAATTCTGAAATAGCGCTAAATGTTACAAAACTTATTTGCCTCCAGTGAGTTCTCTATTTTCCATTTACTTTCATATTCAAGATCCCTGTGATAAAAATCTACGAAATTCATCCTGATCATTTTTGCAAAAAACAGGTATGTTAACTAATAGCAGAAAGGAGTATAATTACATAATATATATATAAAATGCTTTTACATCCAGAGCAATTAGACAATGGAAACATTCATGCATTGGTCTGCCAGACTCATTCTGCAGCAAGCATGATTGGTAACATTTTTTGTACACCATGATTTACCAGATTATAGTGAGCAATCTTGAGCACATGCTATTGGGGCATTTCAACAATCATGCACTTCCTAATAATCAAAGTAAACCTGAGACATCTCTGTTACTTTTACTGTAGTTTGGACAATTTAGCTCCAGTCAGGGTGCAATAAATTCCTGTCTGCCTCAGAAATCAATAAAAAAAGATTGCATCTTAAACAGAACAGCACTGGAATTTCAATTTGTAATTATAAAACACTGCATGTTATCTGGAATAATGAAACAATAGAAAGTAAATGACTTTCTTGAATATGGAAAGTGTGGGGAGGAAAGGCTGGAATATTCAGATCTTAGTAAGTAAACCGGCCACCAACCAAAGCCAAAAAGGTCAACATGCATCAAAGCCCTCCAGATACTGCATAGGAAGTGCCAATCTTGTAACAAACTGAAATTATTACAGCATGGCCAATATAGGGTTAGGGTTAACCATTCCATGCCCAAAGAGGAACAGCTGCCCCTGGACAGGCTGTTCACCTGATCACAATCAGCCAATCTCGCGACACCATGAACGGAGGCACAGACAAGAAGAACCAGCTGAGGAGGGACCTTTTACTGGTAATGAAATGTGCTAAACAATGTGAAAGAAATATGCGTTATAAGTTTGTGCCTAATAAGGGCTTCAAGGGAAAGAGTCAGGTCAAATGCAACTAACCAGATAATGGACCGCAAATTGGAGCCCAACAGAAAAATAGGAATGTAAGTAGGTTGTGGAAAATCAGATTAGAAAAAATGTCCATTCCCACAATCCAGGGAATACATCTTTGACAAGGCTTAAGAGGAATTAAGCTCTAAGGCCTTAAGGCTTGCAGAGTTATTAAATTATGCCTTTGCGTTTGTGTTGCCATCATTTTTATATCATAATGAAAGCAACATGAATGGCTTAGGGTTTCATGTTCATCCATCTTCCAGCTGCTTGTGCGGTACAGGGTCGTGGTGGTGGCATAGAGCCATTCCCAGCCAGCAGTGGGCACCAGGTGGGGGGTACACCCAGGACTGGATTAAAATTTTACACTGCGCAGATTTATAAGGCAGAATTTCCTCAAGATGAGCTAGAGCAGAACCCATCACAGGACAAACCCACACTGCCTAGGCCTTAGCTCTTTGGTAACCACAATCAAACACATGTATGAGACAACAGAAGGCATTGGAGCTAAAGAAAGAGACAAACAGGCCTGGAACTCATCACAGAAGGCTTTGATCCATGCAGCATGTAACCGCTAATCCCGGTCAGGGTCGCGAGCAAAAGGCTCTGATGGCCCAGCAGCTTTGTGAGGTCGGTGCCAGCAATGCCGGATGCTGTCCTTCCGGATCCCAGACAAAGTGCATAATTTGATCTGTATCACAGTTAATTACAAGGACATCGACGTTTCAGATTTACTGACAGAGGGCCTGGATTAAATCTCCCTATTGATTCTGCTGCCTACAGAAGACGCAATCTTGGGATTGGCTGAGGCACAGACTTTGGATTGGTTGTGGCATACCTCGCTGAAAAAGCAGGCCTTTGATTGGCCGTGGCACATAGGGTGGAAAACGACAGGTGTGAGGAACCTTCCAGGTTCTCCTGTCCCATAGTTAAACATAGAAATGCAAGATTTAAAAAAAATAAAAAATGTCCCCATCTCAGTGATTAATGGGTGTCACAGGTAGAAACTTTCGACCCAAACACAGGTACTCTTTGTGAGAAAACGCCTATAGCAAATTTAAAATAACCAATGTTTCTACACAAGAATGGTGTCAGATGGCGCTATGCCGGCCTCAGAAGGCACAGAGAAAACGAAGGGGTTCATGGTGTCCCCAGTGCACACGGGATTAATCACGATCGAGTCCGTCTGCCGAGAGGAGAAGCTTCACATTGTGGAAAATCGATCCGCAGGCGATTCAGGTGACAGGGGCTATGATGAGATCCCATTCCCACTGGGGGAGGCCTTCCCCATCAGGATGAGGACCACTGCTACCCCAGTGACCCAGACGTGACCCTGAGCCTCCGGGACACAGAGAGACAGGCACGGCGCCGGGCTCCAGGAGCAGGACCTGATGGGGGCTGTGATGTGCGGTGCGAGGGTGGAGGCATGCTTGTGGGTCCAAAAATAATCACAAACAGCGAGAAGTTTCCTGCCAGAAAACACAGGATTCAAGCAAGGTTCAGGCTGTTTGGGATGCTGGCACACAAAACATCAGTGTTAGAATGTTAAAATAGAAAGCAATCCCCACAAATAGAATAAAGAATACACCCTTCTTGCACTGAGAGAACTTGAGATTAATTCAAGCAACTTTTTTTTTAAACATCCATTTACCTACTTCCATTATTTATAAAATGTAGTTCATAAGAGATTCTGGAATTTGGGGTTAAAATGAGAGTTAGGTCATTTGACAGAAAACACTGGGGTGATTTAGCCAAACACCCAAGTATGTCAGTCAAGTAGGGCTAGCTGGTTCCACCAGCTCCAGAGGTGAAAATATCCAGTTATAATGCACCGTTCCCTACATTACTGTTTCCCAGTCCTCTCCACAGGGACCAGCAGATTTCTGCTCCCTCCCAGCCTCTTACCACATGTGGATTGTCTGGCAGGGAGCAGGGAGGGGGCAAAGACGTGGACTATCTGCAGGTCCCCGCGGACCAGATTAGAAGACAATGCTCTACATCAACACAGAAGATGGACATCTCGAGGTTTAAGGGACACTTTCATTAAAATTGCACACCCAAGCCCACTCAGAGTGGGATTCACGTGAAACGTCACCCGTCCATGACTTCAGGCCCGCTGCCACACCTCATGCCCGGCAGCCTGGCAGCTGAATGGCATGTTCCCATGACAACCCCCCTTCAAATTTCCATAACAACCTGAATCCATCCAAATGCAGGACCAGTGATCAGCCAGCATCATGAGTCTATATATAAATACACACACACACACACACTGCATCTGGCATTCAGGACGGCCTCAGTCAGACACACAGGCGGCATCCAGCCATACATTCACACTTACTTAGAGAGACACATATGTAACTGTTCTGTCAGTCCTAAAAAGGAGCAGATATATGGATGAATCATTTTTAATTACCATAAAAAATCAATCTGAACTACAAAAAAAAGAGTAAATAATGGGTTTGTCACAGCAGAGTAGCATGCACAATAAATACATCATACCACCGAGATTCTTCTTATGAATAAAACAAACAATAATAATAATAATAATAATAAATAATAATAATAATAAATTCTGCATGTCAGAGGATGATAGCGGTGGTGATGTAGTACCGGGGTGTGGTGCTAGGGGGCAGCCTGAGGGGGAGGAACCTGTTCAGGGGGCAGTGAGTGGCTCAGCAGGCTAAGCCTCTGTGCCTGCGATCGGAAGGTCCGTCCCCCGGTTTCGGCGGAACAGCCGCTTGTCCATGGCCGCTTGAGCGAGACCCTTCACCCCAAGCTTCGGGGGCACTGCACGTTGGCTGATCCTGTGCTGTGACCTTCGAACTGAGGAGAGCAAGATGGAGTAGGCAAAGTGAAGAATTCCTGTGTCCTTGTGCAAATAAAGTACTTACCATCAAGTTCTGCATTACTCAGGTTCCCATAGATCAACAGCGTCCCTAAAACAAGCGCTGACCTGGGGGGGGTCACTGAGTCTGAAAAAATAACTCACCTACACTTTATAGTACATCAAAGTTATGTTGGTCTACAGTTTTGAAACCATTTGCCATAAAGAAGAAATAGTTGAGTTTATGTGCTACTGGTCCGGATGGAGTATGGATGGATTTAGTTGCAGCACATAAGTAAAATGCCCCACGTGGGTGACCCTCTATTGTAACTGCCTAGGTGCCTCTTTGAACCCAAATCATTTTCTGCACAACAGTGTCTTGCAACAAAATGGCACTAATTAAATGGAAAAAGGCTTTAATGAAATCCCTCCATCTAAAAGAATTGTAATCAAGTCTGTTAATGTACAGTACAGTTCAATCAGGAAAATCTCTTTAGTTACAAGATTAAAACAAAAGAAAATGGGCGGCCTGCTGTTCTGGGCAGACTGCCTAAGGTCAGCCAGCCCTCTACTCCCACCCCAGCACCATCAGCCCGCTGCACACATCACAACTTATTTGATTATTTTCCCCTGAGAAACAACTCCCAACTTTGGCCCACGGTGGGGGGTGGGGGTTAGGGCACTGTGCCTAAGATCAGAAGGTCACCGGTTCAAATCCCTGAGCAAAATCCTTAACTCCCAACTGCTCCAGGGACTGTTCGACGCAGCTTTCCCAATTATGCACCACTTTAGATAAGAGCATTGGCCAAATAAAATGTAAATGTATTGTACAGTGCAGGATCCATGGTTTGCTCACTCGACGAAGTGTGACATTAACCTGCCTAAGCAAATTCCAAATTACTTCTGAAATTCATCACAGGGCATGAAAGGAAGGAATTATCTGACTAAATGGGAAGTATGCTGAATCATGCAGTAAGCAAACAGAAGACCTCGACGACATGATTACTACACGCTCTGAAAACAATATTTCTGAGATTAGAGACAGAAACCCACTACTGTTAATCTGGTGTAAGGGAATCTCATTATATCCAAGCCCTTAATTTCCTTTAAATTAGTTTCCTTGATCATCAGTTCTGATAAGCTACGAAGGGGCTAGGCAGTTAGAGAGCCCGTAGTGTGGGGTCGGCGTCATAGAGGTGAGAAACTTCCGGAGGCTTTAGATAAACTCAATCTTCAGGCTCCCTCTCACACACACTCAACATCAAAGACACGATCCTACAAACAATGAACCTACAAAGCGTCCGGGTACAGAAGCCCTGCCAGAGTTACACGGTGGCCCGCACAAGCCGCGGATGGGCGGCATCCCGGCTGCATTAGTCTGCCTCAGTTTCATCTTCATATGCTCTCAGCTTTTCTCATTCCGGAGAAATATGGTGTTCGCCCGGTTTTGGAGGGAGGCCACGCTGGCCTGTTTATTACCGCGGGAGTTGTGGTGCAGGGTGTAGGTGCGATCAATAGTAGTGCTCTTGTGGTGTCATCTATCTTTAATAGTGTGAACTCTCTTTAAACTCACACGTGACAGACAGCGGCACTGCCCGAGGGGGAGAGACCTACACACAAACGAAGGAGCCTGAGTAAAGGAGGGGCTCAGGAGTAAAGACACAGAGGTACTGCTGTTATATACCATATTATATACGCCATACTATATACCTTCTTGGCTTTCCGTGACGTCTCTTTTCTTCGACGCTGGCATCAAAGCTGATTATTACATTCCACCATTAGCCATCACACCCCTGGACAGGACTGGAAGGTTGTTACAGTGATTGCTCATTTATATTAAAAGTGACTTACATGGATGTAAAATGTGTTTTATCCTTCAAGTATGTGAACTGCTTCCGAAGCTTCCTGTCCACCTGACGCCACAGACGAAGGTGAATCACGCGGCACGCAGCGGGGGCCCGTCATTAATGAAAACTCCCACAATCTCGAGAAAGGACAGAGAGCAGGAAAAATCATAATCGCAAGACCAGTGCAAAATCGCCAAGCCCCCATCCACAGGGCCCCCTGCTGCCCCCCGCCTCTGCCTAATGGCCTTATGATGGCAGCGAGCAGTGGGTCACAGCGCCCCCCGATGCTGACGGATGGAGACCTGCTATCTGCCGGCCTGTCACTCAAGCTGAGAGCCGCCTCTGATTGTGCGGCCGGCCACTTTGTAAGCGTCGTGCCCGGGGGATTTATTTATACACTGGTAACATCCCCTGGGTCGGCTCAGCGCGCAGACTTGCTGTCAGCGTCAGCCTCCCGTTCTTCTGCCCCCCCCCTCACCCCCCCTTAAATTTACCATCACAAAACACCTGCAGTCTAGTGGCAGTCCGCAATATACCGCAGACAATTTGCTTAATACAATTTTTCCTCATTCTATTAACGTAAATTCAATTTACACCATTTTCTGTTAACTTGTCGCATTAGTTTTAAAAAAAAAAAAACGCCCACAGCAATAAACAGCAGCACAGCAAGCCAGAGACTGCCAGGCCCGTCTAAGCTGGCCGGAACTCTGCCCCCACCTCCACGCTAGCCGGATCCTCCCCAGCCTCTCCAAGCTGGCCGGAACTCTGCCCCCACCTCCACGCTAGCCGGATCCTCCCCAGCCTCTCCAAGCTGGCCGAATCCCTTCAGGCTTACCTGAGCTAGCCAGACCCCTCCCAGCATCGCCGGCTTAGCAGAAGCCCTCTTGGTCCAGCCGGATCCCTCCCGGCCTATCCAAGCTAGCCGGAAACCTCCCACGAGCTGGTGGCCAATTAAAATGTCAGGCTTGCCGTCACCGTAACTCTGTTACAAACAGAAATGAGACGATAAGTCTCCAAGGTGCAGGAACTCACAGAGGGCAGCATTACCCACTGCTGTGGGCATCGACATCGCTGACACTGATTAATGCCCAAAGGCTCCTTGCTGCCATGCCCCTGCAATAAGGCCCCTGTGGAGGATAAATCAGCCGGAAGGACCCAGGCAGCTCAGGAATTCCTTGACAGCTGTTGAAGGCCAAAGACACTGAGGTACAAAGTGTTCCCTAATATGGCTCCGCCCCCAGGCCACCGCCACTCAGTGTCACTCAGAAATCGGACTGGGTTATACAGATCGGCTATACATGCTAAGCATCAATCAAGGAGACTTCAAGGAGCAAATGCCCCTAATGCTACTGAAGACCTTGGCTAAAAAACACCAGTTGTTAGATGGGATGTGTAACTTCGGACTGACAAATCTAGAGAATTGCTCCCAAAGCCGGTTGATGATGTTGCTCAAAGTTTACTATACCATGCACACACTTTATATATGGGCAGGCAGGTGGTGTAATCGAAAGGTTGCTGGTTTGAGTCCCCAACCCGCAAGTACTGCTGAGGTACCCTGAGCGAGGTACCATCCCCAAGTGCTGCTCCCCGGGCGCTCACCTAGCTGCCCCCTGCTGTGTCACGATGTCACATGGGTTAAAAGCAGAGGACACATTTTGTTGTTGCTCCACCAAATCACTTTCAGGGACCCAACCAACAGCAGATTGTATGTCTGAAGCTGCAATGGTCTCTCCGGGGTTAATCAACCCCCCCAGAGGCGGCGGGAGCAACATCGCAACGTGAGAATTGCATAAGTGAACACAGAGCGGCCGTGCCATCCGTGCAAATTCAGCCCTACAGCACTACAAAGCCCCTCTGTTCATATCACACATGCACAGCTGTTAGGAGGAGAAAATCACCCTCTTACAGGTTTAACTGGAGACACCAAAGGTCCTGGTTCCCTTCTCAGGTTACCTTCAGCCGCAGAACGGCCTTTTCCTTACTCTAGGGAACGCAGGCCGATATCGACCAGGCTCTGGAATACCTGGAGGGAATATTTTTGTTACGGATCATGCATAATTACATAGAGCGGGGGTCACTGAGGCCGAAGGGGGCTCAGCCATTTGAGGACAGGACAGGCTTCTGCTGGGAGTCTGTTCTTGGAGGGCTTCCTCGCCAAGGCAGGCCATTGTCATCACACTCCGGGGTAATGGAGCCCCACAGACGAGCTACTCTGCCATTATCTCCCTAACAGCGCGATACTCGTCTCCCACTGTCAGCTGGGAATGATCACCACTCGACGTCTCTCGTCCCATGATCCTGGATCCCTCCCCCGACCCTGAGTGTTGGCAGGTCTCTGCACCTGTTACGGTTTAGGATAACAACACGGGGCCCTTAACAGGAGCCTGAGAGGGCTGGTTATTAAAGTACCCCCCCCCCCCCACCACCACCAACATCCCCCAACTCAGAGCCATCTGCCCATCTGCCTACCCGACTCCCTGCTGCTCCGACAGATGTTATGACCCTGCATACCCCCGAAGAGCCACGCAACTCTCATCAAGCCTGAAGTTCATCAGCGGCTCTTGGCAACGGGGTGTCCAATCACTACAGCGTGACGGCATCATCTGAACACCTTGGATTCCAGAGCGTGCGTTGCTGGGTCACTTACAGCCATTTAGAGAGACTGACAACAGAACCTGGCTCCTGAGATAAACACCCTACAATCCAGGTCTGTCATTGCTGCACAGTTTCCAGCATCGGTGGGTCACCGCTCGTTTCGACAATCGTAAAGGCCCTGGGCGCTCAGCCAGACTGAACACGTTATTCATCTTTTAAGCAAACCAAAAGATTTATTGACAGATAAATCTCTGCAGTGTGAGTGTGTGTGAAGGGTACAGAAGGGTAGGGTAAAGGAGGAACTCTCTTTGGTTACGGATGGTATTAAATGTATAATGCTTGCTTCTGACTGCTTTTGACACAGGCTAAATAAAAGGGCTGGTCAGGCACTTCTGAATGTTTATAATGAAGTAGAAATGGTTTCATTCACAAAGATGTGTGTGTACGCTTCGGGGAATTACACCTGACATGAGAAGCTTTCCCATCATCAGCAGATGCATTCCCCAAATGTAATTCTGTGGAGTTGTACTTATTAACTGCCTTCTTTCACTCTCACTGACTCACTCTCTCTCGCTGTCTCTTACACACACACACGTTTGTATTTATATCTTTGTGGGGACCATCCATTCATTCCTAAAGGGAAAAACCCTAGTCCCAACAATGACAAAGTTTTGGATGACTTACCTGTGAGTAACCAAACAAAATACAAGAGTTTTGGCATTTTGAGAGTTTTGATTGCAGCAATAGATTTTTATAAAATTGAGTTTCCTCTTGGGGAAACCGAAAAATGCCCCCCACAATGTCAAAATAAGGGTTTTACAGTTAGTCACCACAATGTAATATACACTCACCTAAAGGATTATTAGGAACACCTGTTCAATTTCTCATTAATGCAATTATCTAATCAACCAATC
>JAODKM010000088.1:25333665-25344221 GCA_026780845.1 Petrocephalus sullivani | reverse complement strand
GAGCAAAGTGAGCTGCAAGATGCAGACGGAGCAGTGTTTGTTAGCACAGATGTGTCTACTTTTGGCAGTGTAGAGGAACAGTATTGATCACATCACGCTGGTGTCGATCCAATACCAATACCAACGTTGGTATCGATACTATCGATATTTGGATCGATCCGCCCACCCCTACTTTATAGCAGTGTGTGTACATTCGATCGCTCCGATTCTATTTGCAAAATCGGACTTTGCTGCAAATTGCGCTTTAATGTTTACCTGTTCAACCACAGTGTAAGGAAAATATCTGGATGATTTATACCATCCTATAGAGCTGGCATGGCACGACTCAGTGACGACTGAAAAATATCCGATCGGTCCCCAAGTTCACGGTGAAAAGCTCCTGTGTCTAAAAATCCGACAGTGGACGGAACTTGTAAAGTAACCGGTAAAGCACAACTTCTCAAAGTCTGCCTTTGTAAATCTGGCCCCAGTTCAGCACACAGCTCTTGGAAATCTAAATCGGCTTAGAAGCCAGTCATCATCATGACTTTAGGGACTCCGGTGAGACATTCCCACTCGCTGAGACTTTGTCGTCCTAGACTGAGGGCCAGACGGGAGCTTACCCTTGATCTGGTTGTTGAGCGTCACCGTGGCGCCGGGCACGCCCTCACCCTCGGGCCGGTTCAGCACCCTGCCTGTCACGGAGAAACCCATCACGCGGAAGATGGGCTGGAGGAGGCATAGGGGACGGAGCAGTTAGCACTCGTCCTCATCAGCAACAACACCATCAAGCTGTGTGGCAGAGCCGGCGGGGGGGGGCGGGCTCACCTCCAGCTGCAGGCTGTTATGCTCCACTCTGAAGTCCATGCGAGAGGGAGCCACATCGAAGGTGATCCTCTCCCCTCTGTAGTAGGGAACCTGAGCCGAGACAGCATAGCTCAGGGAACAGGGACAGACATGAGCAGGTAGGAAGGCTGGCAGTTCTCCTTATACTCTGCATGTCCGCATAGGGGGACTGCGAGGGTCCAGTACTTTGTCATCAGCCACCACTGCGTGATTGTCTGCTACCACGAATGCGTCGGACAAATGAATAAAATGTAAAACGTAGATAGAGATATTTGCGGAACGATACCACTGGGCATGTGAGGCAGGCATGCTCATTGGAGATTTACTTACACAAAAACGTTCTGAGGGCAGAATGAAAAATTAGTTCAGAGAGGTAACCAATCAGATCTTGTGCCAGATGTCAGACCTCCAGTCCTCTAGTTGCTTGAACCTGCCTCCTCTACAATCTAATTGGTTATCTCCGTCAACCAATAATTTTTCATTCGGCCCTCAGAACATTTTTGTGTAAGTAAAACTCCCACAAGCGGCAGACATCCGCGCTCGCTGCCCATGGCGGCAGCTGTGCGCATCCGTCCCATACGAAGCGTAAATGAGCCTTAGAGAGCTATAACACAAATCACAGTAAGTACATGCTACATTCCAAGGTGTAGCACATCTGCCGGATGGAGCATTCCCGCCTCCGCCTCACCACGGTGTACTCCCCGCTGGCCAGTGAGGGGAAGGTGAACGTGCCGTCCTCCCGAGAGATGACGCTGCACAGGAAGGAGAGGGCTCCGTCGTCGGGCACCGAGCCTTCCATGGGGGCGCTGTTGCAACCTGTAATGTCCTGGGTGGGGGGGCAGAGTCATGGCAGCCCGGTGAGAGAAACGGCACAATAGTGTCACACAAGAAGACACCTTTACATCTGTTTCCCGGTGAACCATCAGTCAAACTTCTTAAGAATGATTTCCCCACCCTTATGGTTGGATAGATCAACAGTTGACATTGTCAACTCATTACAATTTCTTGGCACGGCTCTCCTCAAATCTAAAATTATTGATATCTTTGAACTATTATCAAAGGAGTGCAGCAAAGAATGCCACTCCCGAATCTATACTGGTTCTCTTCTACACTGCAGTAGCCAAGTCTGGTTCAATGCTGCGACCGACCGGCCTAAAATACGGGGCATCATCCGATCATCAAGATGGGTGATGGCATCCTCCCTTCAATCCAGGAGCCGCATGCATCAAAGATGAGGAAGCAAGGTGAGGAGACCACTGCCGATCCCTTTCACCGTGCCCAAAAGCTGATCCAAACACTCCCTTCAAGTAAATGTCACAGGGCCATGAAAGTAACTCAACTTGGCACTTTGACAGCTTTTTTCCCCAAAGCCAATATTCGTTTTTAATCAGAAACGATATATGCTGTAACAAAATCAATTGTTCCGTGGTATATCGTTCCTGTATTGTATCAGGCTATATATTTCGTATTGTCTACACTGTATGCAGTCCTAATCCAATGTTTCCTGTATAGTGTTTTTACGTTATGTTCTGTGTGGTGTTTAATAAATGTTAAATGTACTCATTATAACCAATTCATCATGAAACTCCTTGGACTTGTTGGATCACTGGTGAATGAAGTTTGATTCTGATTACCCATGGCTGGATTCAGCCTTTTGAGGGCAGCCACACAACCGTAACTCACCAAGCTCACCAGCCCTAATCTTCGCCAAGAGCTTTGACAGAAAGACTAGCTAGGACCTACAACAACACATGAGAGCATGTGACCCTCAGCCACTACCCACCTCCTTCCTGACTGTGGCTGAGAAGAGCAAGAAGGTGACCTCCTTCATGGGCTCCCCATCACTACGCACTTCCCCTGAAACATCGTAGCCTCCCACCACTAGGGGCACTGTGGCTGGAGCGTTGGCATTGGAGACCCGCACTGAAGTACTACTCTGTGGGGGGAAAAAACAACTGAAGGATTTAAAATTCTTTAATTAAAACAAGACAGCATGACTACATGTGTACAGCCTGGACCCATGGCACAAATCTAGCTTTTCTTTATCTACATGACGTATGACCACAACAAACTAACTGTGTAACTTCACTACATACGAAAAGAGAGGGAGGGAGGGTTCAAAAAAAAATTTTAAACTCACCTTTTCCAAAGTCCAGGATGGATGGGAAGCAATGATGTCATAATTGCCAGGCAGTACTTTGAAGAAGGTGTACCTGCCACAAGCAAAAGGGACAGGGGAACAAACAGACCAACTAATGAATTTCCTAAAGTAAGGTCTGGATTAATTTACTGGTCCCTTGGGAAGTACTGCACTCCTGAACATCACAGAAAAGCACCACCGTAATACCCAGAAGAGAAGCTCCCACTTACTTTCCTCCCGGCTGCGTAAGGACAGACTGCAGGCTGCCCTCGGCTCCTTCCTTACGCAGGCTCACCTCCACCCCTGCAGGACCCTGCTGCTGCCCTTTGCTTAACACCTGCACCAAGACAGCAACTCTCAGCCTCAGGTCAGCTCAGCATGGCCCAGAAACCACCAGGAGGCGCCCATCCTGCTCACCATTCCCGACACAGAGAAGCCCGTGAAAACGAAGTTAATGTCTTCTCCTTTGGTGCAGATGTCATTGGTTCCATCTACATGGAGATCCACGCTAGTGGGCTCTGAAAGACACACCATCAGAACGTGGGAAAGAACCACTTACCCTAGTTAGGATGTGGACAAGAAGCTACCCCAGGTAGTACAGGGCACAAGGGTGGGTTACAATTTAAAGATAAGCATACTCTGAGAAAACCCACAGGACAAGAGGACAACATGCAATTAAGCATAGTGTATATATAAAGCAAAACCACATACCAAAGCTCCATCCTACAGGTGGCTCAATCTTCAACACAAAATCTCCCTAAAAGCAGAGAAATTATCAAATAGAGATGGAGCACAGGGACTGTGTCACTCTGCATTAAGCTGTAGAGTGAAGTCTTACCTTATCATAGAGAGGGATCATAAAGTATCCGTTTATCGGAGCACAGTCGGTCTGGTACTTTAAGGATCCTTGCTTGGTGTACAACTTAATCTACACAGATCAAAAATGACAGCGAGATCAGACACAAAAACTGCATTCCGGCAGACTCGGCACTGCGATTTCATCAGATAAAGCTGTCAGCCTTGTCAGACAAAGCATGCAGCTATATAACCCCCGCAAGTCTGCTTTAGCTGCATTTTCGCTAATAACCCTCCTCGATTCGGAGCGTGCAGCCGCCCAGCCGAGCACCCAGCCCTCGGGGCCACCCTCACCTCAATAAGCGAGTAATTAATCTCCACGTCCGACTTGACAAATCCCCCGCAGCCCACCACGATGTCGTCCGCCCTGCTAACAGCAAGGAAAAAACTAAAGCAGCACACTAAGCCCCACATCTTCGGCCCCAGCCTCAATTCCCCCGATACGGTCTAAATCAGCGGCTTTCCCACTGTCCCGGACGTCAGACTCGTGCTACTGCCGGTGCCGGAAGTTTCATTCTGCGCCAGGACCGTCGAGCGAACAGCGACATCTTTCGGATGGGAGGTGACAGTGCGCTCTTGTTCAATACCCGCCCCTGCGTGCACAATTGATGCACTGCATACTTAGAGATATCTCGACGAAAGAAGGAACTTTCTTCCTGGATTTGAAAAACACCTCGTTCGGTTTTTGTCCAGTTTACAGTCCTGACTGTAGTATTTTACACGGTTTTATGTGGATTTTTCGACAACTGTACTATCCATTTACCCACTAGTCTAGGTAGTTGAAGTTGAAGTTTATTATTATCATATGTACAGGGTACAGAGCACAATGAAATGCTTACTTGAGTGATATCTTCGCAAGCAGAACATAAAGACATAAAAAACACAAGACATAAAAAGACAAGCAGTGCAGCAAACATAAAGTGCAGTGTAAATGTAAAGTGCAGTGTAAAGTGATTGTGTGCTGCAGTATTACACGAGGAATAAATTTATTGCACAGGGAGAAAGAGAAAACACAGTTACTGTGCATTGAATAGTCTGATAGCACTGTGGTTAAAACTTCTTCTGAACTGTGCAGTGCGTGAGTGGTTTGTCAGTGGGAGTCTCCTGCCTAAGTAAAAAATGGCAATGCACTGTGGCTCGGGTTTTTCATGTTGCGCTTAGTTTTATTGTAACAGCGCGTGGTGTAAATGTCAGTTATTGCAGGGAATGTTGCAGGTGTGCCTGTGATCCTCTGAGCCGTGAGGTACGAGGTCAGAAGGGGCCTGAAGTCAAGCAGCACTGGGCATAAGGCAGGTAACACCCTGAAAAGGATCCTAATCACCATCATCCCACCACAATGTTGTTCATTAGCAATTTGGAACCAAGTGAAAATGTTAATAAGTAACATTATTTTTGGTAAATGAGTGACATTTTGGAGTTTAGTTGTGAAAGTTCCAGAATGTAAACCATGCAGAGCAAGATTTTAGAGCTCAGGAGCTGAGGATTTGGAGTCTCTCACAGCCTCAAATAATAACGTGGTGTCATTACCCTATATCCCTTTCAGCCAGACAGCGAGTTCACTGAAAGACTTCAGTGACCCTCCATATTATCACTGCCCCATCTGCCATATTACACATGACCTGCCCTTTCAGAAACAGTTTGAATCTGTTTTCATTTACTGAGTTGTACATCACATCATGTGACAGTGGATGGCACTATAGTCTCTCAGCTGCAGGGTTCACATTCAGGCTTTGGCTCTGCATTCGCAGTTTGCATGCTCACCCTAGAGTTTCCTCCTATTGGTGACTATAAACTGTCCATAGCTATTGCGCTCTGGGTGTGTCCCTGCTTGCAGGCTCACTATGGCCCTGTACTTAGGTGGTCCAATTTATGACAATATCTTAGTATAATATACCCCAATACATCTTCCATGCCTGATTGTCCTGTGTAGAGCCACAGGGCTCCAGAACCTTTCCCAGAGACTACAGGTGCAAAGCCCACACATGTAGAGGCATGGCAGAGGCTCGAACGCTGCTCCCAGAAGCGTAAAGTAACAGTGCTAACTAATGCACCACCATAGCATGCCACAGTACCCGAAAGGATTTCAAGGTTCTAAATGAGGGTTCCTGAGGTAGGACGACAGCAACAAAGACCAAATTCCAGAAGCTTTTGTATCCCCTATTAAGTCCCCAATTATACCTTGCAGGCATGTAAGATCTTTCATGTGTGACAGCTTCCTTTCTGAGCAGCTGTCAAGCCGGTCTGGGAGCTGTAGAACAAGTCAGTCAAGATCTGAAGTCACGAGAGGATGTAAAGCCTGGAGATGGAAATGGCAGGTCGGGGCGAGCCCTCAGCGCCGCGCTCGCTTTCGGGACTATTCAGTATGCCTGGCTGTAGAGAAGACAGTCACGCGCTTCTTCATCATTTCATCAAATAAGTTCCTCTCTCTAAAACCACCAGCACAAAAGAAGAGCCCGAATGCAAAGTACTGAAAGTCTTTAATTCACTTGGCAAATCACAAAAGAACAAGAACTGCTTTTAATGTTAGTAGTTATTTTTAGCAGTAAAAACATGCAACAGTCAATAACCAAATGACACTGGGAGCGACACTAAAATCAAGCGAACTCTTCTAATAATTTTTCCTTAACAGAATTATCAATATTTATAAGAACAAAATATTTACATTGGATAAACACCACAGTAATTATAACAGTCAAGAAAATATTTTTAAAAGTTAAACAAAACTGACAGGTTGATGACCGTCTAGTGGTTAATTGTAAAATAAAATGTTCATTTTCTATAAAATTATACATTCTCTTCCTATATCGACAGGTTTACACTATCCTGAGTCACTATCTGTTTAAGTTGTGGCAAATGACTAAATATATCTCAATTTAACTAGCGTAAAAAATAAGGTCCTTCATTGAAGGAATTAATGATCAGAACTCCCAAATAAGAAAGAGAAACAAGGGAGATATAAAAAAAAATACGAATGTAAAAGTAAACGGGGACAAGACATTTAAAAAGGCACCACAGATGAGTCAGGTTAGTAAATTCTATTGCACCTAAAAGTACGGAAGGAGGCATTTTATCCTTAAGGCCACAGATCTGACCAGCAGGGGGAGACGAGCTGCTGCCCAACCCTGATCAGAGAACACAGATCTCCTCCGGGGCTCACGGATACCCCCCCCTTTTCGTGTCACACGTTGGTGGCGGAGACGGGCGGCTCGATGAAGCAGAGCCCCCGAGACGTGCTGCTCAGAGAGCCCTGCGGGCCCGAGCTGCTGGATGAGCCCCCACCCCGGGACCGGGCCGTCGTTCTCTGCGCCTGCAGAAGCTTCTCCATCAGGAAGCGCTTATCCCGAGCCTCCTGGACAGGGAGAGAGCGTCATACAAGGGCCGTTCTGGGAGCACCTGCCAGGCGTTTCAGGATGATTTCGAGGGAGTAACACACGCTAAACTCCTCATTCAGCCTCGATATGTTGCTGTACCACTAGGTATATAATTAAGAGCTTCAACTTCATGGGATAGGCTCCAGGCACCCTTGCCACCCTCACCAGGACTAGCAGAAGATGGGTGGATGAATGGATGACACATTCTTTTTATATTTGGTGTCTTTATTTGTCGTGCAAAGTCTGATAAATCTCACCACACTAATGTCGTTAATCCATGTCTTATTAACAGACGAGATCGTCTCCCAAAGCCTCGGCTCGCGCTTAGTTTGGGAATTCCCTTTGCCTGACAAACGCCCGCTGTTGTCCCGCGTCGCCGGCACTCACCATGGCGAGCTGTTCCCGGAGCTGGTGCACCACGCGCTTGTAAGCCCCCGCCAGCGCGATGATGTAAAACATGGCCAGGCTGCGGGGAGGCAGTGCGTTCGGATTTCAGCATGCAAGCGGCCAAAACGCAGCTCAGCCATGCAGTAGATGTGCGATCGGGGTGGCTCACCAGGTCATGACGAAGAAGCACACAGCGAAGGCCTCTGAAGCCAGGCCATAGAAGAAGGTGCTTAATCCGTAGGGCAGCTGCTGCACGCTCTGAGGTACCACCTCCCAGGAGGTCCTGTAGCTGACAAAGGGCCCACACGCCTGCGAACAGCTGATCCTGAGGGCCCCACACACACGAGAGACAGAGCTCAGCTGCGCCCCCTAGTGTACACAGATGGGCGGTGCACGGCACGGTCACTCACTGTGCGATGCTGACGGTGATGGGAACGCAAGCCATGGCGAGGCCAATCAGCAGCACCCCCAGGAAGAAGAAGTTGGAGCTTGAGGCGCGGAAGGGGCGGGTGGCTGGGCGGCAGTTGTTTATTAAGGTCAGCTGCAAGATTTTCATTACGTTGTCAATGCTGATGATGTCATATGTCTATCATTACTGCGTCTAATCAGCAATGATGGTACTTCATGTCATTATTGGGTTACTTGATCTTTACTCAGCCCAAGCAGACTATGCACAGGAGTGTTAGAAAAAAGGATATGGAACAAGACTTTGCCATCCCCATCATCTCCACATTCATTCTAAGAGAGAAAGCCTTGGTCAGCCGGGTCAGGCACTGTACCTTCTTGATGTAGAAAATGATGAAGTACTTGATGGTGCCAATGGCAGGCAGCAGGGGGCAGTAGAAGGTGCCGATCCAGCAGATGGTCTGCCCATAGACGATCTCCAGCACGTTCTGGGGGATGGAAAACTCCTGCTGTCCCCACCACTTGGCCAGGCCGCAGTCACAGTAAGTGACAATGAGCCTGGGATGGGATATGAGGAAGAGCACCTCACAGTGGATACAGTGAGCCATGCAGAGTCAAAGGTCTGTCCCGTCTTAATACTCCAGCCTGGAAAATGTGACAACCCGAGGGGTAGAGGAGACTCACTTTCTGGGGAATTCCACAAGGAGCGTGACGGCGCCGATGATGAGGAAGTCGAAGATCATGAGCTTGTACATCTCCTGCCCTACACGGGACTCCCAGCACTGCAGGAGACAGCAATCATAACTACAGTCAAACACCAACTAAGGATTCTGATCTCAACGTTCACTCTAATATCTGTCCCACATACAGATGTCAGGATACAGTAAGGGGTCCATTTTAACACACCTTTCCCAAGGCTGACAACACACTACCTTCACTTAACAATCCCAGGCAGCACACATACATTTCAACCCTTCCCTCTACAGTATGTTGCTTTGGCTAAAAGCGTAAGTAAGTAATTATTTTACCTCCTATTTTACTGTTTTCGCCAATACAGCTACACTACTAAGCTTAACACTACAATAAAATTATATAAAAAAAAAAACATCAAAGAAAGAATTACATGGTACACATGAAATTCAATTCCTGCACTAGGCTGCAATTGTCTCTTAACAAGGCAGCTATTGTGTAACAATGAGACAGAACACAGCCTTCAGTCTGTTTCGGGGTACAATGCATAACAAGTTGTCAGCCAAACATCACAGAGCTCGGTTTTAACAGTGGTTAGATCTCTGCACGTATAAATATAATGCCATATAAATCAGAGACAGGTAAGGATATTACCAAACCCATTTTATCTGTACTATCAGGAGTACCCAAACATTCTCTTGTCACATAAGTCAGATTAGCACTGGAACCAGCTGTACCCAATCAGTGCATTAAAACCCTTTAGTCTTCCACACTATATTGCTTTTATAGAAAACTCAATTCCTGGAAGCCTGGATTAGCCAGCCCTCAGAGGCAGGCCTCACCCCCCACCCAACCGAGGCAGGCCTCACCCCCCCACCCCTCCGAAGGTGCTCACCGGATAGAGGTCATGGTTGTACCCACAGGGACAGCTGCTGTCTGGACAGGTGGTGATCTGGGACCACAGGGAGAAGAGCAGCACTCCGATACTGGCCAGACGCATGAAGACGCACCTAGGCGGGGGCGGGGGGGATTACCAATCACCACCAGACCCGGAAAGAACCACAGAAGCATGAGATGCAGATTGGCAGGCTGGGAACGCGTGAAGATTGACAGAGACCTCATGAGCGTGAAGCGGATCTCGAACGCCGGGGAGTAATCCTCAAACTGGATGATGAGCGAGAAGATTAGCGGCGTGATGAAGTTGGCCAGGGTGATGACGATGGAGGGCAGGTATTCAGACAGCAGGTCCAGGATGAAGCTTTGGCTTTTCATCTGTGGACAGGAAAGCACCTTCATGTTCAGACCAAAGACATTCATGATGACTCACAGGTACACAACAGTAAATCAGAATCCTTCTCTTATGAGTCAATCTACCATGTTACTAAACCCACTCACAAATTCCACAACAAATACTCACTGTGCTACTCAGAAAACTAGAGGTTCGCAATTTAGCCATGGCTGAGCGGTGACAAGTTAAACAATAGTGATCGACCGATATTGGTTTTTTATTACCGATACCGATACCAATTATTTGCATGTTTGTGTGTCCAATAACCGATATTCCGGACCGATATTTGTTTGCTATTACACTTCTGTTTTTGACACAATGATTACAACACCACTGAGCTGAACATTACCAATAAGCAAAATAAATATAGAATGTCTGTTTTCATATTGTGACGTTTGCGGCGGGAAGAACGACCCATATTGCTGGCTGCGGGGTATAGCCCTTCTCAAGGGCGTTTATTAACCAACACAAGAGACTAAAACAGGGCAAACGTAAGCGCAGGCATTGACGAGCATCGACAGGCAGCAACAATACCGGACAAGGAGGACAAGACTCGGGCAGACTAAATACAGGGATACTGATAAACAAACACTAA
>JAODKM010000088.1:25312033-25323554 GCA_026780845.1 Petrocephalus sullivani | reverse complement strand
GCTTTAATAGTGTGGACCACTATTTTCTTTTTGGATCCTCACAATTTTGGAATCCAGTCGCGGGCCGGATTGAACGGTTCAGCGGGCCGGATTCGGCCCGCGGGCCGCCAGTTGATGATCACTGCTCTAAAGGTTCTATAGCTTAGTACATATATGGCATCCTCAAAAGGTTATACATAGAACATGAACGTGTCTTCAGAAAGGTTCCACAAACGGCCGTTGAAATTCAAATATATCCTCACGTGCGTGGAATATAACCTTTTTGAAGGCAATGGTTAGATTTCCTAGGGTTAGAACCCCTATGGCATAGCAACCCCACAAACTCTGTAGTGTAGGCCTACCTAAGATTGCAATCCTCTATCAGATAAAATCATTTTATCAAATGGATCAGTTTTTTATTTTTAGTTGTGATGCAACACCCTAAACAGTGCTAGTCCTATGTTAAATTATGATATCTTTATTATTTTTGCATTATTTTAAAAGCTTTCTTACATCGCGTAGTTTCACGAAGTGACTATTGCATGTTTGCCAATAGCCATGTCGCGATATACGTCACACCTCCCTCCCAGCCACCCCCCGACAGCGGGGCATTCTATATGTTATATATGTGTATATTGCATTTGTGTCTGCAATAGTACATTCCCCACCAATATCCTAAGCAATTAAGTTTATTGTCACTTGAAACCAGAACATCTACCGTCCTTTGCCTGCTGTTATTCATTAACTTGTAAATTATCTTCCTTGTAAATCTATCGAACGAATGAGTATGGGATTTCTAGACGGGTCCAGCCTACCTTTATTTATATGTCGGGTACAAGAACCTTTAATACCCCCCACTTCTGATCAGATTTTGTTGTTTTAATATCTAAATAGGTCGACTAGTTTTTAATGGTGGTAAATTTGGAACATTTGTTTCCTGTCTGTTCATGTATTTGTTTACCTGTCGTTCAAATAAATACGTGGCGAATTTCAATAAATTCTCAAAAGTAAAAGTTTCTAGTGGGGGCTTGTTGCCTAATATGCGTAATGTGACAGCCTATGCCATAAAAATATGAATCATTGAGAGAAATCTTATCAGGAGAGGCTCGTTTCTTTAATGTACGAGCCATGCTCCGCCCCTACGGCGCTGGCAACGGTATCTAACAGGTAGAGAGTCCATGAGCAACCCGCTCCGGCGGGGAGTATTAAGGAAATTATAAGGCATCGCTGCTGACGTACAGATCGGGAGAATAATGACATATTACAGGCGGACTTTCGCCTTTAAGAGAGGACCCTGCCTTACAGATATATAAAGCTGGATTTTAAATGCCGTCGTCATGTAAGGATTACAGGACTGAAGTTAAATGAGAGCTTCAAATCAACGGGTGGATTAAGAGAGTATTTTACTTCCACGAAGATCAGAAAAAAGTGCTCCCCACCATAACGGTAAGACTTACTTAATAAGGCTATCTATCAGCCGTGATAACTGTTGAAAGTCAGATTTAGCCTAGTTATGGTATATGGATTCTTCGTACTGTCCATATATAGCCTACTGTAGGCGTAACATTGTATTTACCTTTATTGCTGGCTTGGGAATGTAATTATTAAAAAATAAATATTTCATTAAAAATTGAATTCATGTTGCATGTTTGCTCATTAATTGTTGAGGGTGTGTAGTGACTTTAGAATTTAACTGGCAAAACTTAGCATACAGTTTTGTGCAAAAGTTTTAAGCGGGTAAAGAGAGTGGTTAGGGCATTTTATCTGGGCAGCAAGTTAAAAATTTGCTTAGAAAGAAAACAACATTAGAACATATGCAAGTAAAGAGCAACACAATTAAAAATAAAAAAAGTTGCTGATATATATACAGGTGTATATATATATATATATATATGTAGATAGATAGATAGATATATAGATAGATAGATAGAAAGAGATACTTTATTTCTCCCAAAGATAATTTAGTGTCCAGTAGCTTATACACAGTATATGACATTCACACACATACATACATACAATATATATAGCTTAGACGGAAATGTCAAAAGGAAAAGCATAACTGTAATAGTTCTATTACTAGGAATAGTAAGCAAATACTGTGGTAGATGTCGATGCTCCAAAACGTGACATTGCACCGAATGATTCCGCCTGCAGCGACATCCCTCCATCCATTCAGACAATGCGCTGGTATTCTGTTATCTTTTGGGCTGCCATGGGATAATGAAACTATATACCCCTCATTCATTCGCCATGAGTTTCTCTGAGGAATTAGTTAGGATCGAGTTTCTCCGTAAGCGTAGAGGGGGTTTCAGGGAGCAGACATGCAAACGTGCTCTGTTTACATTCAGTCTCATGTGTCAGTCCAACCAGTGAAATCAGGGGGGAATTTATTAACAATACAGCAGTCATTGTTACTCCGAGACGCTTGGTAGAAAACATTTATTCTGGTTTGGACTGCTTACAGGAAGCAGGAGAGGGTCCCAGCTGGTGCCCACCCCCCCATGGCGCACTGAGAGGCTGGGAGGCCAGAGCGAAATAAGGGCGTGAAAGTGAAAGCAAAAGAAGAAGTGGGAGACGGACGTCACCATGTCGTATTATGATGGCGAGGGCCTCTTCAACCCTGCCTACCATGACTCTGAAACGCTGGAAATACACAGGAGGTCTGTCTCAGTCGATCTCGAAATCTGTTTCCATGTAACACCCGGAGCTGTGCTGCGCTTCGTAATTCGTGATAGCGTCACTCGCCATAAAATTCACCATACGAGACACCAGTGATGTGCTTCTCTCCTGCCATCAGTATATTTCGTTTACAAGATTAGATTTTTTTTATTATGCATCGGTCTTGAAAATTGCTACTCCTGCTTAATAAGCTGAGGCCAATTCTTCCTGTATCTTTATACATGGAGATAACATTATTGTTTACTGGCCCTTACAGTCCCTCCAGAAGGAGTAACCATCGCAACCCATATGACTGGGACCCAGAGCCCGCTGCCACACTGCCTCTCCATGAGGGTGCAGGGGACTGGCTCCGGAGTCAGACCAGCTGGAGGTCACATGACAGCATTCCCATGGTCCCACTCTCCCCCCAGTATGGAGACAGGGGGTGGCAGCTTAACCATGGTATGCCAACAAAAAGGTTACCATTTAAAAAGCAGGTGTTGCCACAATAACACTATGACTGTGTTTATGATGTTTGCCCAAAGCACTGGTGATATAGTGGTTAGCATAGCTACCTTACAAACAGTTGACCCATATTCAGTTCCCAGCCAATGCCACCGGACTTATGTTGGTGTGAAATGCTGTTTGCATCACCTGTACATTGCTTTGGACCAAAGTGTCTAAATAAAGTTATTGCACCGATGAATGTGTATCTTCTGGTTTTCCTCCATAGAGCCAGTCAGCAGTCAGGTCCGAATAGATTTGCTGGCAGCATCCAGTACATTCCGCCCTAACGAGCAGCCTCTGGGGACTATAGGTAAGGCTGTGAAGTCTATCAGAAATATGCCACAAAGCCAAAGCTGCCCTACAGCTAAACATTACCATAATGTTTTACATTTATTAAAATTTCCAGTCATAATAGACTGGAGGAGCTCTCCTCGGGTCGCATGGGTCAATGTGAATTTGCTACCAAATTCATGGCAAAATAGCTTACATTATTTTGTGGTCATTTATTTGCCAAAAAATACCATGTTACGGTAAAGTGTCTGTATCATTACGTGTGCTTTTTAAGTGCTGCGTTTGCAAACAGCGCTCAAGCAAAAAAAGCGTCTTTCCAAATTATTTCATCTCCCTCATGTTCAATTACTTAAAATACCATCATTATGGTATGCAGTTTAACCATTAAAACCAATGCGTTGTTCATTTTAAGAGGCCTGTCTTTTTTCTCTTTTGAATAGTTACTATCGCACTTTAATAAGACAGAATTATTTCTTATGCAATTACTCGATTAATCGATGGAATAATCGATAGAATACCCGATTACTAAAATAATCAATAGCTGCAGCCCTAGTGACTCTGAAATCTTTGGTTGCTCTGGCTAAAGGCGTGTAGAACTCGGTGAGCTGAGATTATCCAGGAATGTCGGCTTGAGATTTCTTGAGGTGGATCATTGTGAGAACAATCCAATCTATGACCCAAAAGCACACTTAATTAGTGAGATTGCAGTTGCGCATCTTAATCTTCCTGCAGTATTAGTCTAGTGCTCTGTGTCTCTCTTTAACTATGATTGTACAAACACTGACACGCACACAGGCTTGACTGAATACTAGTAAAAGGAAATGTCCAATTTATGTGTGCAGAAGTTCTGAGCCCGAGAAGGCACTTGAATATATTCTGTCTGCCGTGCTTCCTGGAGTCTTTTATGGTTTCACTGGCCAATTTGAGCCACGTTGTGTTTGACACCTGGGCTAAAACGTAGTAAAAAGCTGAGCTCCCGGCTCGTTCCGTTTCTCTGCCTGTTAAGTCTGACCTGCTGTTTGTGTTTCATTTTATTAATATAAGCCGACTGCAGGTTCTCTTGCTCTGAAACGAAGTGACCTTGACTTGAGGTTAGTCATTATCTTACAGCGAGACCAAGCTTACAAAGGGCACAGCTGCTGGACTCACAAAGGAGGGAACGGCCAGGGTTCAAATGGGACATGAGTTAATGCCTGCTGCTTTCTGTTTAATGGCTTGGTGGTATTTAGGGTAACTGGAAATAAGGCAGGGATGTAGGTTACCTACAAGGAAAAATGTTTTTTGTTTGTTTTTGCACATCACAAAAAGGTTCTAGGATCTTGTGTGTGAACTTTGATTAGAAAATTAATAATTAAATGGCACTTCATTCCATTTTTACATGATGGAAGGTAACAATTTAACTAATTTTTATGGCACGGTATCTCTCCCAATCTCTGTCCTGGATAAAAGTCCCATGAGGAAATCTTTCAGGGGACTGTCCCACCTGTGTTTATTTCCCAGAAATGGACATTTGAGTTTCCTGTAGGAGAACCACCTAATCTCCCCCTCCCTCCAGTCACCTAGGCAGGAAACACAATTGGCCGTAAGATTTCAGGATTGAATCCAAAACTATTGCTTATGTGCGTAATCCTTGTGATTTAACATATATTAAGTTGATACTGTTTGGGGGCGGCTGACCACGGCGGTGTGACGGTTAGACAGGATTTCCCTGCATCACCTCCTCTGCTCCCAGATAAAGCGCTCAGCTACAGCGTATGCTGAGTGTGCTGCTTAGACATTTGTTGAAATTCAATGACACAGAATTATTAAATTATCTGTTCAAAATGATCAAATATAGAAAGCGAGTTGTATTCTTTTTTTGCAGATGCTTAAGACAAAAAGATTATTTTTTTCTCAGAATATATAGTAATTAGTGTGTGAAATGTGTGAAAATAAGCACTTCCTTAGGTACACCTATGCAGAACTATGCAGAAGCCATTCTGCACATCGCTGTTGTACTAGGCTCTTATTTCTTGTGGTCTTCTGGGTTGCTTTAATGAGTCTGGCCACGCTCTCCTTTGACCTCTCTCATTAACAAGGTGTTTTCAGCAACAGATCCCCTGCTGACCAGATGTGTGTTGTCCATCATGCCACTCTCTGTAAACTAGACACTGCAAGTTTTCAAAATCCCAGCAGGGTGGCTATTTCTAAGATACTGGACCTAGGTCATCTGGCACCATCAATCACACTACATTCCAGATCGCTCAAATGACACATCTCAGCCACCTTACACGCCCTCTCGTCTATTGCCCAGGTGTCACATCGATGCGACGGAGAGGAACACTGAAGACAGGTCTATTGCCAGGTGGTAATGTAGCTCTGGAGAAGATTGGCCTGACCGAAGAAGATGTCATGGATGAGATTATAAGTGGTGAGATGTAGAAGTACAAAGGAGTGAGTCTGGGTGGGGTTTAGGACTTTTACTAGATCTCTTAATTGTTAGCCACTTTATTCAACAGAGGAGCAAGACCTGGTGAAAGAACTGGTGGCCTTGTCAACGAGGGAATGCATCCAGGCCATCCGAGACCTGCCCATGTGCATGGAAGACAAGAAAAATATCCGGTAAGCCATGCTTAGTCCAAGGTCAGCTGCTGTGTTTTTTTTTTTTTCAAACAAGTAACACTAAGGAAACGAATAGCTAACTGGTGAAGTCAGCCAGGTTTTGCATACCAGATGTCAAGTTTCCATCCTACTACAGTACCATAAATGCATGTGTCTGTACTGTTTACAATGTTAGCAGTAAAAATGGGTGTAACGGGCCATGTCTGGCTTTCTTTACTCAGGAACCAAGTACTGGCATCAAAGACTTCTAAGAAGGGCTTCTTGCTCACCTGCTCCACAGACTGCTCTGAGCAGGTCTCTTTGGTGAGACTAAAAGTATTTATTTTAAATGAATCCCTCAAGATTGCATAATTAATAGGGTGCAAGGATGCTGCAGGCATCCATTGATATACAGTGAATTTACAGAGCGAGTGGCTTATTGCTTTTATTGCGTAAGATGATGTCCAAGTCAACATTGCACAAAGTTCCTCCAGAGCCTGGAGGTACCTCCCCCCCTGCACAGCCTCCTCCATCGGGCCCGCCTCTCAGTCTCTCCGCAGGTGTGGTATCGGCTTGGCATCAGCCAGGCAGGCCATGCGGCTCTGGCAGGGCACCATGAAGGAGATCGGGGGGCGCTTTGGGACCAGCGTCCTTTCTTACTTCAGCTTCCTGAAGTGGCTGCTCATGTTCAACGCCATCTCCTTCCTGGTCAACTTCGGCTTCATCACCATCCCACAGCTGGTGCAGACCTCGGGGTGGACACCCAGCGTACCGTTCACAGGGCTGGAACTGATCACCGGTGCTGTAAGTTTTACGTACGTTTTACGCCCACCGTATTTATTTTTGTGATCACCTTGAATAGTCTTACTGCCGAACATGGCCTTGCAGTTACCATATTTCAATCGTTTTTGGCAATAAGGATTATAAAATCAAGTCAAATATGTCAGTAAACAACAACGAGTAAATGTGCTATGTTGACTCTCCACAGGGGTATTTCAACCAGACAGTAATGTACTATGGTGGCTACAGTAATGGGACGAAGGAGAGTGACTTCCAGTTCAACATGCAGCTGGCCTACTTCTTCACCATCGCCGCCTATATGGCCTTATGTGGAGTGTCTCTTATCTACAGGTTAGTTGATGGGAGGAGGATCGGTGCACAACCCTTTAGTTTGTACTTCTCCATAATAGCCCCAACCCTCACAGCAATAAGAATTACTGTTGTAACAGAAATAAGATGGTGATTTGCCATATCAATGGAAATTACAGCTTTTATCCAGACTTTAATTCCCACTCACTTTCCAACCTGAAGCATGGCCAGGTCATTTCGGAGGAACTTCGTGCTCTCAGACCTGAGCTCGGACAGCGCCTGGCGTCTCCTGTGCAGCTGGGACTTCAGCGTGGTCAACGAGAAAGCTGTACGGCAGCGTAAGAACAACCTGCGCGTCCAGCTGAAGGTGATCGCCCGACTTCGCCTCTCGCACCCGGCCTCACCCCTCGCACCCCGCCTCGACCCTCGCGCCCGGCCTCGCCGTTCCCTCCACTGCAGCCTCTCCAGACCGCTCGTCCTCCGATCCTGTTTCCGCCCAGGAGTCTCTTACGGAAATGATGCAGACGGACTTGCTGCCGGTGTCAGAGAGGTTGAAACATCTTGGAATCCACCTGTGCACCTGGGCTGCTTCTGCAGGGCTGGCAGCTGGCTCCTGTGCTGCCATATACTACCTGTGTCAGTACAACCTCCAGGTAGGTTTACCTCAGAAGAATGGGATATACCGTCCTTTGGCAGCCTCTGGATGCACACATTTACCTCACATACAGCAGCTCAGGAGCTAAACCAGCTACCTATTGATATTTGTAGTAGAGCTGTACTTGGCCACCATGCCCATCAAATCAGCACTATCAGTTGAACATCCTGGCAGTCATTTGGTTAGCTGACCATGTGCTTTTCCTTGCAGCAGATCAAAGTGTCTCAGAACCCTGGAAATCTGAAGGAAGAAGCCTCTACTCTGCTCCTCCCATTTGTGGTGTCCCTGTTCAACTTGATCATTCCGCTCATCTACTCTCTGCTAAGCAAGGTGGAGAATTACTCCAACCCTCGCTTTCAGATCTACGTCATCATCCTCAGGTTTGGAATAGGTCCTACCAGATCCGCAGCTTCCCCCATGAATGCTTAATGTCCTGCGAGGAAAAAAAGAGCTAGGCGATCATTAAGCTTTCAAGCTGAAAGCCTTTCGGTGCTTTCCTTGTAGACACTCATCTCAAAGGTTCTTAACAGAAGCTACTGGTGCAAGACCAGATTTAGTCAGACCCTCAAAAAAAGGCACTCAAAGGAAGTTTTACACAAAGTGTTGCCACATATACTAGCAGACTTTATGGTGCGTTAGGGGTACAGAATAAAAAGATCAAAGAGGTGACTCAACTACACCAAAGATGTCAGCGAGTAAATTGGGCATGCCTTAAACAGGAGGAGGAGGGAGGGACAGCCAGCTAAGCAGAACTGGGATGGGGCCTGAAAGGAGGAAGATCAGCATTCAGAGACTGTTTAGTTAAAGGCAGTGATGAAGTGAGTCAGCTAGGGGATTGAGTGATTCAAGTAGAACTGTCCTGTGTGTTGGTGGTACACTGCTGTAACCAAGACATTTATTTTTGATATTGCAGCAGAAGAAACCACTGGACAGACCTGCAAATGTGTGCACTGTAAACAAGGTGCTATAATAGGGTTATCCTATAACTTTTGGTTAAATGTTAACTGTTAGGCCAGGGCATGTCGAAACGAGGTAATGATGGCTCCACCAAACCAGGGTTTATTTAACAAAGCAAACAGGAAGGGCGAACCAGAAAATAAAAGGATTGCAAGGGGTTAAAACAAAACATTAAGAAAGGAAGACGGGGAGAAACATCAGCAGAACAATACTAAAGGCGGGGGGGGGCAAACCCATCATGACTACAGCTAACACGCACACTGCTACTCAGGGAACCAGCCATAACAAACCACCACAGAACTGAACAAAAGCAGGCACTTAAATACACAACTAACAAGACATGATGCTGGACAGGTGATACCCTAACCAAATTAACCAATCACAAGGGCTCGGCAACAAGAAATAGGCGGGGCATATTACAATGAATAAACAGTCAGAACTTAGGACACTTTATTGCCAGTATGAGAACATTCCAGAATTGGTTGTGGTTCGGTGCAAACAGTAAGCACAGAGATGACTACAGATACAGGACACAGTGCAAGAGGAAGGAGGATGATTGTCCATGCAAACATAACAGGGTAAACATAAGGGCAGAAAGTGTAAACAGAGGCACAAAAAGTGCGAGGGCTCCTGTGCAAGTTCCCTATGTCAGCATTTATGACAGCCACAAAGTTGAAACAAACCTTTAGAAATGCTTATGAGAAGTTATGTCGGCTGTCATGGAGGGCTTATGTTGGTTTCATGTAGCTGTCATACAACCCCTAAGTAAAGTGTTACCAAATAAACCAAACCAAAGATGAGGCTGGGCTCTGTGCACCAGGGGAACACCAAGCAAGATGGCTGGCGGGAACCACTGGCCAAACACGGAAAACGCAGACGGGACAGGGCCGGACCCACACCCACCCTGACAGTTAAACTTTACAAGAGAACTCATTAGATGTTTGTAAAGTCTGAATTTTTGGTACTTCTTCCTCCAGAAACGTCTTCTTGAAGATGTCTATTCTAGGCATCCTGTGCTATCATTGGATGGACAATGTGACTACAAACATACCAATGGTATGAAAGTGTTGATGACTCATTTTTATCACCATATTATACGTCTAAAACCTAATATACTCTAGGATTTTGTCACATGTATTTTGCACAAATGTGTAACCAGTAATACAATGCATTATTGTCAGTGTTGGGAATCTTATGTGGGACAAGACTTGTACCGGCTGGTGATTGTCGACTTCTTCTTCTCCATATTTGGCTCTTTCTTCGGGGAGTTTCTGCGCAGGTCAGTCTCTCTAAAGAATGCTCGCTGATGCAGTTACTCACAGCTGTTTTTTGTGATATGAATTCTTTTTCCATTTGCTGACTCAGAATTGTTGGGACCAAATGTATGCCAAGTATTGGAATTCCCGAGTTTGATATCGCCACAAACGTCTTGGACCTGATCTACGCACAAACCCTGACATGGTACTTTCCTTCCAGCTGTACATCTGTTTATATACACATACCTGTATATTTAATGGTGCTTGGTATCTTTGCTATCTGTCTCTCCACAGCCTCTCACATCTGTCCATTACTTTTTCACTTTAGGATTGGCATTTACTTTTCCCCCCTTCTGCCACTTATACAGATGATAAAATTATTTCTTCTGTTCTACTTGAAGAAGGTAAGGTACTAGACTCACCTAATGGCCTCCTAAGACTGTAATGGGAACTGTGTTTTCATACTTTGTCAGAAAAAAGGGTACAGCCTTGGCAAGTTTTGTTCCACAAGGTACAAACAACATTAATGTACTTCCACAATACAAATAGTCCACTTTTGTACCTATAATTAGACTAAAAGGTAAATTTACCTACAGCTATGATATAATTAGCAGATTGAACCCTCAGAGGCATAAATTGGTACTTTTTTCTGACATGCATGGCATGTAAGGACTCTGTCAAGTCATTTCCTTATTACATACATTCATTTAGTTTCAGAATCACGGTCCAGATTTTTTCTTGACCTGATTTCTTCCATGCATTCCAAGCCTCTGTCACCATGAGGCTGAGAGGCCCACTGGCTCAGAATATTTGTTTGGCAAACATTCAGGTTTAACAGCGACTTTAATTGTCTGATAAACATTCCCTGCACACCTAGAAAAATATATGTGTCAGTATTCATCTTCATATGCATCTTATAATCAGTGGTTAAATTGGCTTTTGTAAGGGGGGTGGGGGGGCTTCTTTACTCCTAGTGGTCAATATCTATCAAAATATCTTTATTTACTTCGACTCGCACCATTGGTTTAGTACATATTTTATCGACTTAAGACCTACTTATTTATCTCACATTAATTCACATTTTAGCAACAGTTCTTAAGCCTACATTTCACCATCAATCAGAACTGTGGCGCCAACTTCTCGAGCTGGAGTCAGGAACTAACTTTCTGTAATGGACTCACCCACTGTGTGATGTCGCACATTCTCGCAGGGCAATATGCATTCAATGATAATTAATCCCAATAAATAAAAAAAAAACATTGGGGGTGTAATTCACTATAACTATAATTTAGTGTTGTCTATATAATTATTCACAAAGTCTGATATGATGGTATATTTTAAAAGAAGATGAAAATGCATAAAAGCATTATATTATTATAAATACTGAAGCAGAGGGAGCTCAGCACCGGCTGGCTGTATTGCCAAGGTGAGGAGGCGGAGCTGAGCTCCGATTGGCTGTATTGCCGAGGTGAGGAGGCTCCGGGGGGCTCCGGCCCAATTTAAACTCTGCCAATAATTGAATAATTTGCCGACTCACAAATGACTCGTG
>JAODKM010000088.1:25299891-25311933 GCA_026780845.1 Petrocephalus sullivani | reverse complement strand
GATGAAAATGCATAAAAGCATTATATTATTATAAATACTGAAGCAGAGGGAGCTCAGCACCGGCTGGCTGTATTGCCGAGGTGAGGAGGCGGAGCCGAGCTCCGGGGGGCTCCGGCCCAATTTAAACTCTGCCAATAATTGAATAATTTGCCGACTCACAAATGACTCGTGAACACAGACTAGCTACAGGGACACCTTCAGCTGTAGAAATAGTATCCCTTATGATCATATTGCTTAGATAAAATCTGGGCTGTAAGCGTAATATTAAACAAAAAAACAAACAGAAAATTTTATTTTATTAATAGGTTTACGTGTAACACTCGACTTGACTAATAATAGTAATAGTATTATGCTATTACCTATGTATTAACTACCCACAAGCTAAGCATTAGTTACATACTGATCTCATGTTCTTTCATTATCAATGAATTGTGGCACATTATCTCAAGCAGGTACTATATCTGTTAATTCTGTAAACTTATGTGACCTACTAAAGTAACAAGTCATGAATAACACAAGCAAAATACTCATCTCATGTTTGTCCATCGTTAATGAATCGTGACGCATCTTTTATCTTACGTAGCTACTATGTTTGTTCATGAAGTGTTCTTAATTTATACTTTAGTAGTAACTGAGTTATTACTCAGTATTTATGCCCCATCAAGTAAAATTTTATCAGTTTACTTTGATAATATTAATCTTAAGGATCACCTGAGTGATCGGTTTATCCCACTGTCTCGGGTGGCTAGTTATTCTCTACTCTGAGGACAAACAGCTTCTCTCTGTTGCACGCAGGTCAGCCTGAACCGGAACTGCCAGCCCCCCCGGCGGGCCGGCCGAGCCGCTCAGATGCAGACCATCTTCATCGCACTGCTCTTCTTCCCCTCCTTCGTGGGGGCGCTGTCCTTGGTGGCATACACAGTATGGCGGTAAGCGGGGGTGCCACCAGACCCCTCAGCACTTATGACACAAGACAGCAACTTAAAAAAATATCGTCTTCCTACCTCTGTCCTATTTCCTGACAGTCTGACGCCCTCAGACAGCTGCGGGCCTTTCCAGGGCCTCAACACCACATTTGAGGCAGTGTCCCTCTGGATGGAGGACACGGCCGTTATCTCACAAGCCCCCTGGGCCGTCTGGATCTACAGCCACATGATTAAGAGCGAGCTCTTCTTCTTCCTTCTTGCCCTGATCATCCTGTGAGCACCTCTCAGGCACTGCTTTCCCACCGCAATACCCCATTCTGACTGTAGTGTCAGATTTGTAAAGCGTTCAGTTTGTAGTATGTTATTGGTTATGTAGCTATCCGACTTACAAGCTGCATTGCACTAATTTTCCTCTAGGTGTCCCCTGTGGCTCCCTCTGTTCAGCAGTCATTTAATAATGAACACTGATGTGATAAATTATACAGTTAAGAGATGAATTACTGTATATCTCTGCAAAAACAATGACTTAGCTGCTGATGACAAACAAATGTACTCAAAACATCAAGGCAAATTTGAAATTTTAAAAAAACTTTTGAGCACTTAAGTTATTTCTTTCTTTCTACCTGAAAAAAACTGTTTTACTTTTCAAAAGCCAATTCTGCCAACGCCTCTTCTGACCATCTAAAATTTTAGCAGTGTACAGCAGTGTAATGTGGGCACTGTGTATGTCACGTCTGTGGCCCTTATTCATGATGAGCATCAGGTGACTCACTTATAACTGTGTATATAACTGAATAGCACATCTACATTAAATAGATAGCTGTACCAAGGACAGTCACTGAAGACATGTCAATATGTCAATTTGCAAAGTACCAGATACAAAATGTACTATGTTGTGAATTTAACAGCACAATCGCTAACTTGAGATATTATCTTGTGTTCCACTTCTTGTTGTTCCTCCAGTGTGCTGATATACTTTTTTTGGCAAATAACTCAAGGACGCAAAATGCTGATTATTCTTCTCAAAGAACAGATAATTAATGTAAGTTCAGTTTTATATGCGTTATTGTGAAAATGACATTTTTAAGTACAGCACAACTAGTTAAAGCATCCATCCTTTATTGACCCATATACACCTCTTTGCTTTTCTTATAGGAGGGCAAAGACAAAGCTTTTCTGTTAGAGAAGCTCAGGACTTTTCAGAGTCTTTCCTTGGCACCTCATCGTGCAGAGAATGTGCACAGACCCCAGGTCAGTAATGTTATGCATGGTTTACTTTTACCTCGGAAAATCTCAGCATCATACAACTTGAATATTGTTTTCAAATTGAGCTGTTTTTCCCCCAGTACTTTGAGAGGACATATCAAACTGAATCAGATTACAGTGAAGGTTAGTTTTCCCTTACTTCACGGTTTTAACCTAAAATAAGTGCAAACATATTATGTCCAATAAACCTTTGAATGATCCATGTAAGCAACTACTTAGCTAACATACCTTTATCTGTTTCTAAGCGAATCAAAGAGTGGCTCGCCCTGAAGAGGAGTCCACTCCCTCTGCTTCCAGTGCCCTGATCCAGGCTATGCTGGCTAGGCGGCAAGCGGAGGAAGAAGACGAGGAAGACTATTGACAGCTCTGGTTCATTATGCTATCTCTGCATTGGTATTTATTAGTTTTACTCTATAAAGCTGTTTGCTATTTAAATAACCCCCTTGCTAAAGGGTTCACCAGTTCTTCTGCAGTGGTTATTTGGAATGCTAGCAAATGTCAAAAGTGTTATGTTCTCCCCACAAACCCCCACACTCCAGTCCTACTTGCCCAGCTTTTAAATAGTCAAAAAAGAAACTATTTTATCGATATATTCTACTTTTATACCAGATCTTCTTAACAATTTCAGCTGCTATCATTTAACTTCATATTCCTGGCTCCTCTCTACCATAAAGAGTTTCCATACTGCAAAATATCAGCATCATGTTTCATGCCATGGGACCTGTGGAAATCATAAGACCCTCAAATCGGCAACTGTGGGGATGCAATAAATTAAGCAAGGCATTACATCCTTCTTTAAAGCTAATTAATTCAATTCCTAGAGAAAAAAGGTGGCACCATTAAATGGCATGACAATGAATGTTGGAGAGCACCTTGACTGATTAACTCATTTGGGAACCCTGGCAATCATTTCCAGAAGGGGTTAAAGCAGTGTTCCCCAACCTGGTCCACGGGGCCCGCCGGCAAGCTATGTCTGTCTGACAGACTGTCTGGCAGGGAGCTGGGAGGGAGCAAAAACATGTACTGTCTGGTGGTCCCCGAAGACCGGGATGGGGAACCCTGGGTTAAAGGATAACTTGTTTGTGCATCTGTGGTCCTGCAACCTCTGGTACAGGCAGTGACATTTAAAACCACAATCATGATCATCAAATTCATCCATTTTCCAAAACCTCTTGTCCTATTCAGGGTTGAGGGCTCATTGCTGGGCACGCTCCATTCACTCCCACGTGCACACCTATGGGCAATTTGGGAACTCCAATTTACCTCGGCATGTTTTTGGACTGTGGGGGGAATACCCAAGGGAAACCCCATGACACTGTGCAAAATACACACACTTGGAACCCTGGTCCCAGGGGTGTGAAGCAACAGTGCTAATCACTGCACCACCATGCTCCCCACAAAAGTCATATTTAACCTAGTAATTAAAGATCATAGCTAAACTCAAAACGTGCATTGTGGCACTAATTATGCAGATCACATCATTGTTTCGTATTCTCATTGTAAAATATATTCTGTTGACCGTCCTGTACACTGACATAAACAGTGTAGTTCTGTAAACTGTAAATATTGTAGCAATATTAAAATGAATAAAACGAATAAATAAAATAATAAAATAAACATTGTATGGTATTTCGGTAAACATTTGTATTACTGCATTCAAGTTGCCTGTAACATTCCAAAAAATTCCGTATGTGCAAATTTCAAGACAATAAAATATACTTGCACAATAAAAATGTCAGATTAATTTTACTGACAGACAAAAAGCTAGGGGTGTTTGGGGAAACATTTCTATTAAAATATTCGATATTCAGGTAACGACAGCTGTTATCATTCGTCAGCCACCAGTTTCCATAAAGCGAGTGTAAATTAATTCGACCGAACCATTTCAAAACGCGGAGCAGACGTCATTGCCAACGTCATCATAAAAACACCACTTCCCATAAGACATCGCGAATCTCCTACGACTTCCGGGAATCTGAGACGATAACAAAAACAGCAGCACATTAAGCAGGGAGGTGGGCTGACAGTCCGTGGCGCTCTTGCGGGGACTCTCGGCGGCGCGGAGAAGGCTCCCCCTCGGCACATCCAGGATGCTGTGTGCGGCGGCGGCCGAGCGGAACAAGGAGCCCATTCTCACGGTGCTCCGGAGCTGCGTGGACCCACGCAGGAAGCTCATTGCGCTGGAGGTGTCGTCGGGCTCGGGCCAGCATGTGATGCACTTCGCCCAGGCCCTGAGGAACGTCACATGGCAGCCATCCGACATAGACCAGCGGTCGATGGCCAGGTAAAGCGTGGCACAGGACACCGTGAGGACGGAGGCGACGAGGAGGAAACGAGCAGGCTGTCAGCTAGATGCTGCAGCCATGTCAGTGTATCTGGTTTGGTCATCCCGTCACTTAAATGTATTTATCGAGCAAATCACACTGCGGTTTTGGAGTTATGTTTAAAGTGGTTATGATATTAGGAAAACACTTGTAATCAAAGTCACTGGAGGCATGGCTCAAAACGCCAGACTGTAGCACTGCAACGTGTTTTTCCCCCATTTTAGTATAGAAGCTTACAGAGAGCTTCTGAAACTGGAAAATGTGACGCCCCCAATTCATCTGGATGCCTCCCGGGGCTGGGAGCACTGGGGTGGCATACAGCCTGAATCGCAGCATCTTATTGTCAACATCAACATGATGCACATATCCCCGCTGTGCTGCACTGAGGTGACCAGCTCATCCATCCATTTCACACTTTTTCCATGCAGCATCAGCTCAGTTAGACCTTTGACAAACAGTCAGCTCGATAGATCTACAAAGATGTGACAAAATATCTCACCCTGTACTGAATAGTCATTGGAAGATAAGTGAGTGTTATGTATGGATGTTGTATGATCAATTTTATGTGACTAATTTGTTCTGGCATTACGTTTTTTTCAGTCATGCAATGATGTTAGACCATCTTAAGGAAACGATGTACTAGCACATCAGTTAAAATTATATCACAAAGTTTTGTTGAGGTACATTTTCATTTTAGTTTAAAATGTTTTTTTTTTTTTGCATTTTAGGGTTTGTTCAAAGCTGCTGGGACGATTCTGAAACCACATGGCTTACTCGTCACATATGGGGTACACTTACATGTGCTGATGCAATCCACACCTTAATAATCATTGTGTGAATTATTTCCTTATCATCCAGAGCTAATATTTTGTAAAATATATTCAAGTTTAACCATTCACTAATTCTACATCCAGCAATCCCATACAAGTGAATGGCTGGAGGGGTTTAACCCAAATCAGATCTCATCTCTTCCTGTACTTTCCCATCCAGCCTTACGCCGTGAACGGACTGATCACACCAGAAAGCAACGTCCAGTTTGATCAGAGTCTGAGACAGAGGTAAAGGGATGCTCGCTGGTCAGGCTGCACCTTTACGGGTTCCTGGCAAATGCTAATTATCTGCGTTCATAAATGTTAGCATCTGTTTGTCTTGTCCTTAGGAACCCCGAGTGGGGCCTGAGGGACATCTCTCTGTTGGGTTCCCTGGCGGAGATGAATGGCTTGTTCCTGGAGAAAGTGGTAAGCGATATAAAGGCGCTCCTATCCATGCTGCCCAGTTAAGCCGAGTCAAGCATGGCCCTTGCCAGTCAGCCAGACTCCTTTATCCAGCTTATTGTTGCCACTCTGATCTCCAGGTGGACATGCCTGCTAATAATAAGTGCCTGTTGTTCCGGAAGGAAAGCCTGGTCTGATGGTGGCTTCCCTGCAAGCAGTTTCAACAGCTTCTTTTTTTTCCTGTGCAAAATCAGTCTAAGATGTCGGAACAGGTCATTCAAGGTGGCCAAACAGATTAGTATGTAAAATTGCAAGTACTGTGGTCTTCATTTACTTCTGAAAGTACTCGACACATTCCTAGAAGCTCTTGGTTTATCCAGTAATAAACTGTAACCCATCCCAGATTGTTACATTTAAGTCCAGATCATTGCAGAATGTGAAATGCACACAAGAAAACCAATACATAAGTTTGTGAACTGGATTTCTTTGCATTGCTATTAAATAAATTAATGGAATTCAGTTGTGAATGTGATTATTAATGCTCAATAAAGGCTATATGTGGAAAACAATCCTTGCTGAAACTGAAAAAAATATATTTGAATGAATAACAGAACAGCTGCACTCAGTAACTTTACACATCAGTCATGAATGAACCTGAACATCTAAAGGTCTCCATGTAGTACATCAGAAAAAAAAACCTTCAGTCAAAACTCAAAGCAAGGGCAACCGTTAAAGATTTTGCCCGACCTACAACACAAATATATACAAACTATACTCTCAACCTCTATCTGGGATTAGCAGTATTTTTTTACATTTTAAACTAAACTGCCTATCAGCTACAATATTTGTTCAATAAAAAGTCTCTCCATGACTGCTGTTTATCAATAATTGCATTTCTAGTTGGGGTGACTATAACTACAGATAATGACAGCTTTTACCTTGCCTTTATATCTACTACCATGTCCCTGGTGTGATAACCAGAACCAGAACTACCGAGCCTAGTCTTGGAAGCGCTACAGCATCTCACAGGTCGTCTTCTGCAGAACCTCGAGGATCTTCTTCAAGCGCCTTTCAGTAATGGGCCGTACGTAACTGTCGGACTGGATCACAGCCATGCCATCCTGCACCTCTCCCATGACCAGCAGGGGGCCCTCCTCTACGGTGATATTTGGACAGGGACACCTCCAGTCCATCTTGGCTAAAGTGACCTCCAGATGGCGGGTGTTAAAGAAGGCCAGGCCCATCTTCTCGTCGCGCAGCACTCGGTCGAGCGTGAAGCGGGCGATTCCGGAGTCCAGGTCCTCGATCAGCTCCGTCAGCCGGCCCACGATGGCGAAGTCGCTCTGGCACAGAATGGGCATTACCTTCCCCTTGGCCCGGCATGTCTTGCATGGCCGGCGCTTGGGCTGCGGGCAGTTGGCTTCACATTCAGCTTTGCTGCGGAAGCTGTTGCGGTTCCCCTGGCAGCCTCCGTAGGCAAACGCCTGGCACTGCTTTAGCAGCGAGTTGTACGCCCAGCGCGGCTCCCAGGCTTTGCAGGGCCCCTGCACGGCCGGCAGGGAGCAGATTCCCATGCCCTCGCGCTGGCAGGAGGCGCGGCACTCCTCGTACGTCTCGAAGTGGTTCCGGCCGCCCTCGCAGCCCCCGTTGACGAAAGTCCGGCAGGTGCCGCGCTTGCTGTCGTAGTACCAGTCCACGTGGCGCTGTCCGCATTCCCGCCGGTCCACTTCTGCCAGGCAGTCAGAGGAAGAAAAGGGCCGTCCCAGAGGCACGGCCATATCCGGGTCCTCGGAGGGGTCGTCCTCTGCTCGCCTGATGACTGACAGCGGGTAGTCTGCACGCAGGACGCCAGCAGCATTGCGGGCCGTGCAGGTGTAGATGCCAGTGTCCCGCGCTTGGGCGTTGTAGATGACCAGCTGGCCGATGTTAGTGATGACCAGGTTGCCGTACATCTGGTCTGGCCTCATGATCATGCTTTCTCGCCGTTCTGTCTGCTTCTCCCAGGTGACGTCCGGCCTGGGGACCCCAATGACATCACAGTGGAAGCTGACTGTCCCACCTATGTACACGGACTGATGGGTGGGGTTACTGTACAGCGTGGGTGGGAGGGGGTCCTCCTGGGACGACGTGGGTGTGGGATGAGCCGTCGTATCCAGGGGCAACGGGCTGGTGTGCGGCCAGGACAGGTGGTAACGGCAAGTGACCACAGTCAGCGTGACTCCCCGTATGCAGGCCTCCGCGTCCATGTAGCAGCGGTTGAAGTAGGTGAGGCCGTCGGAGGCGCACGTGAAGCTGGGCTCCTTCTCGCACCGGTCCTGGCACTTACAGACCGGTTGGCCCTCCCAGATGTCGCACATGGCACCTTGCTGGCTGCATACAAAGCCAAGGCAACTGGCAGGTCCGCCCCTCGGTCCCACGCCGCCCGCTCCGCCTTGGGCCTCCAGCTGCCCCGCGGAGCTGTCTGCAAAGCGGGCGGCCACACAGCTGTGCAACCCGCACACGTTAGTGCAGCACTTCTCAAATCCTGTGCAGTCCTGCGAGGAGGGCGTGCGGAGTAAACACGGAGTACATACAAAGTCTCATGCATCTACAGGGATCTTTACTTTAAAAGCCAAAATAAGCTCAGCACTGCATTTCTCAGGGTCAAAACCACAAATCTAGCACCGGAAAAAAAAAATGACGTGTGGCAGTGCACACTTTCTGGACTTGAAAATGGAGACCCACCTGGTCGGCGCTGCACTCCCTCTCGCAGGTGCTCTGGGCATCGACCCAGAGGTTGGCGTTCAGCTTGTTGGGACAGACCCCGGGGTGCTCGGCCCCGGCCAGGCTCGCAGGCAGCGTTTGGGGGGGCAGCGTGCAGACAGAGAGCCAGAGTAAGAGGGAGCGCAGCCCCGGCTTCCGCGGGCTGCGTCCGTGCGGCACGCCGCCGGGGAGGGAGCCCTGGTCGCTGCCCTCCCCGCATCCGCGGCCACTGCCGCTCATTTTAAACCGGTCGCAAACACGCAGCCTGGCCGCCCGCCTCCCTCTACGCTCATAACTCTTCAAACAAAGTAATAGTTTAACTTGTCCCCCCCCACACGCAGACTTTCCGCACGGAGAACTTACAGCTGCGAACGGGGTGGGAGAGAAACCTGCGTCCGCCGACACCAGGCGTCCCTTCGGCGGTCGGCGAGAGTCCGCGATTCTGCGCTGAAAAGCACCGGCGATCGGGGCGAGACAGAACCCAGAAAGGGTGCATGCATCAGGTAGGGCCGATCCGGGAGGGTTTGCGAGCGGGGTGGCGGACCCCCACGCCGATTATGGGGGGGGGAATGTGAAAGGAGCGAAAGCAGTCGGTCCCATGAGGCGGAAAGGGCAGCCCTCTGACCGGCCCATAGGCGTCCAGCGTGGGGTTTTATTAAGGAGCAGCCTGCACCGCGCAACTGGACAAACACCCGGGGGGACATCAAAGGGGTGCCGGAGCGCGCCGTGCGCCGCGCCGGCCGAGTTATGGGGCTCCCCCCCGCTCCCAAACGCCGGGGAAGCGGCCTGTGCGGCGGCGGCTCGGCCATCTGTGTGCAGTTTTGTAGAGCAGTGCATGGCTCCTCGTATGCACCATTCATGGGAGAGCCACCTATAGGAGCAAAGCCCCCCCTGCACGAATCGCAGACCGGCACCACTGCGCTTCCGAGAGCCCGGCGGCCGATTAACATGGTCGTGACACCCAGCCCCAGCCGGAACCCGGAGGCGTAATGAGTCGGCCTGAAGAATACAAATAAACACGATTATTTAGGGTCTGTCCAAGTCTAGACTGCGGGTGGCGGGGCTCCATCACTCATTCGCACAAAGCTCCGACATGCTGCGGTCAGGTGGGAAAGCGCCGAGCGTGAAATCCGCAATGCTCCGCGACCCAGCATTGTCCCCCCGCGGCCACGGAGACCCTGAGAAGTTACTCCCTTGCTTTTGATCGCAGGTGACCCTTCAACCCCCGGGTGACTCCTGACCCACGCATTCAGGCTTCCTGGGTCTTCAGGCCAGGACAGGTTACGGACAACAGCGGCAGGGCTTCAGTGCTCCCGGGGCTTTACTGCACTTGAGCATGGTACTGACATACTCCGCTTATGAAAGGACAAAAACTCGCAGGAGGACAAAGAGAACAAGAAGTTCCCACAGTTTGTGCACTAGCGACATTAAGACACTCAATGGAAATGTGCTGCCCGCCCTTTCTACCGGCCACACACTAAGTAATGCGCTATAATGTAGGATTGTTGTGTGTAATAAAAGGACAGAATGCAAATCCACTCCCCACTTAACATTCATTCATTCATTCATATTAAACCAAATGTAAAATATTTGGAGGTTTATTTTGGGGGAAAAGTACTTCCATTTAATACGAACTGTACAATCCAAAATGATTTAAAAAGTTTTGTGTTTAATTACAAAGCATTCTTCATTTAAATTACCCAGCAGCTTAAATCAAAGTAGGATAGTGTTTACTCTAACCACAATATTATTACATTTCCCTTTATACAACCCACAAATGGAAAAATAGCAAAGACCTAACTAGCTGTTGTAAATTAACAACCCCCCCCCCCCATCCTACACACAAATAAGGAATGTTACAGTCCAGCCAGGTTGTTTAAACGAAAGAATCAAATAAAATGAAACAAAAATCCACCATTCATTTTTAAAATGACAGGAAAATACAACTCAAATGGTCGAGAAATCCTTGGAGGAGCTTCAGGGGCTGTTAAAAGCATTTACGAGCCATGGTCACACAACTACGTTTTACTTCATCCCCCGAAGATAAGGTACATTGCTTAACATGGCAAGTCTCCCTGATTAGAGCGAGGGCACGGGGACCTGCAGGGCCTGGAAGCCACGCTGGGCATACATACATCCCAATGGCTCAGTACGAGGAGGAAGACTAAACATAACACTGCTGCTATCCACCGCTAGGGATGTAGACCTCTGGATTTGTGCGACGGCCAGGCATTTGGGAATTCAGGAGTAGTGCGGGGGGCGGGGCTGGTGTGGCGAGAGCCCGCGGGGGCAGAGCAGTGGGCCATAAAGGCTCATTCTGACCCCCGGATTTCACACTGTCCTCTCGCTCCTACGCCGGCTGTAAAGGGCAACGGACACGGCTACTTAACTCACAAGACAAGGGACAGTCGCTTTTGATAAAAGGAACATAATTATAATACACGTCCTTAGGAAACCCGATACTCAGCCAGCGCTAGCTTGGCGTCACAGACGGGGCTTGCAGAAGTGGGGAATATTGGTCCCTGAGTTTGGGAGAGGGGAAAGGCGAGAGGGGAACCAAACAGCAAGAGTTTGTGAAGCTCTGTGCAAAATACTAGACGATCCCTGAAAGGGCACACCAGAGATGAATTAAATAACAGGATAATTACAATATCACACTGTGAAGCTTTGTTACAGCGACAGTAAAAATACCTAAATGAAAGCAGGAAGAACACCAGAGCACATTTTAAGAGACGAGGCTCCCTAGAAGAGCAGTGAGTAATATGCTCCCTAGAAGAGCAGTGAGTAATATCAGTAGGCATATAGCTGCTTTTAAGATGTCTAGAAGTCGGACACACTGGCAACCCCATTAACAAAACCACTCTCTGCTTAAGTCACAGACAGAGCGCCTACTTCACTTTTACTGCTGGCCTATTGAAGCTTTTATGACGACGCACAACTGATCTCACTTCAAGCTGTACACTGTGCATTTAAAAAAAGCACAAGCCTAACACTTACTGCCCTAAGTAAAACCATAAGTAAAATATTGCGATTACGAAATGGTTGCAGGCTTCACTGCATTTCCCCGACAGTGGATTTGGCACAGGAAGACCGGCTGTAAAGGCTACGGAAACACTGGCAAGCTGGTGCAATGGGTTAATGGCAGAAAGACAGGGGAGTCCGGCTGAAGTCACCAGTGTGGTGTGGAAGGTTACGAAAGCGAGCCCGTCCATTCAGCAGAAGACCAGCCTAGGACTGGGAATGAAATCGGGGTGTGTTAGCAAGCATGTTCATTAGAGGGAGTGATGGCAAATTAGGGGGCACTTCACCTTTGAGAGCCTGAACTGGACCCAATTAACAGCTCTGCCTTTCATAAAACCCTCCCCAGCCACGGATGATGGCTACACAAAGGAGATAGGGGAAAATAAACAGGACACTCGGACCCCTGTTGTACTTCACCCTAATTATTGACATGGGTTTGCTTGCTAACTGGGGGGGGGGGGGGGGGCCGCTGGGGGCCACTCCTTTTTTTTTGCCCCCTGACAAGCCTCTTTTTTTTTTTTTTTTCCCCCCCCACACCCCCAAAAACAC
>JAODKM010000088.1:25265087-25275931 GCA_026780845.1 Petrocephalus sullivani | reverse complement strand
CTGCCCATGTACTTTGGGCCTCATTCCTGCCCGTGTACATTGGGCCTCATACCCACCCATATGCATTGGACTTCATTTCTGCCCGTGTACATTGGGCTTCATTCCTGCCCGTGAACGTTTGACCTCATTCCTGCCTGTCTTCTTCGGGCCTCATTCCTGCCCATGTACTTTGGGCCTCATTCCTGCCCGTGTACATTGGGCCTCATACCCACCCATATGCATTGGACTTCATTCCTGCCCATGTATATTGGGCCTCATTCCTGCCCGTGTACATTGGACCTCATTCCTGCCCGTGTGTGTTGGGCATCATACTTGCCTGTGTGAGCTGCTTACCTTCTCTTTGAAGTCTGTGTTCCCCATGCGCTCCAAGTGAAAACCTGGAGCTCCATAGAGCAGAAATTCATTACTCATTCTCCTGCATTCTGCATCTTTCTAGTCGGCGGGGCACTGAGCTTTCTCCTCTAAATGCCATGTAGTAACCACCATGCTTCTGCCTTGCACATGGTAATAGTCATTGTCAGCCACCAGACATCTTGGCAACCTTGGCAAAGTTTGATATTACAGGCACTGCAGGCATTGACTTCATTTACACCTGGTCCCTCCAGGTGAGCTGATACACAAAACAGCCAGTCTGCAGACAGTGTATACTGTAGTTTTGAGCTGGGTTGCTTCCATAAATTGTTACCTAATATGCTTTAAGAATGTCCCAAAACTCGTGTAATCTGCATCCCATATCATGCACACAGGAACCATGCAGGATAGGTGACAGGTCCTCCCCTGCATGCTACACTTGTCGGCTTGGTTATCCCCTCTCAAGGCCTGTCATATCACATGACACTAAGCTTTACTGTTCTTTACTTTGGGCCTACAGGCCTTCTTTCGTCTCTGTGTCTAAATTAGGAAACTCACAATTTACAGCTAAGAATTCTGGTCTCTTCCAGCATTGTACAGCAGCCTGTTGAAATGTATTCAGTTAGCTGCACTGTTATAGGCAGTAGTGCATTATTGCAAGACCACCTTATCAAGATTTAAATGAAGAATTGTGACTGAGCCATTGAAGGATGTTAAATTTCTCATTTCCGAGGCCTCTAAAGGATGTTAAATGTCTTATTTATTATGCCTTTCTGTATTGCTTTCTAACTGAAGTCTTTATAAATACTTTTATCAATCACACAGTTGTAGTTTCCGACGTATCATACCTCCTGCAGTATTTCGTTCAGCTTACGAGAAACAGCATACGTATAAAGCCAAGAGTTGAATGAGAGTGCATTGGGAAGAGAAATGGGAACGACATCAGAAGGGCTTACTGACGTGAGTCTGGGATTTATACAGCAGCAGAGCCGCAGCAGATGCACATCCCAGCATCAGCGCAGAATCATGTAAGACACATAGCAAGAAAAGAAACTGCATGGGAAATATGACATTTATGTTATAGAAAACATGGTTGTTAACATCAGCTTTGTTGGCCCTTGACATACAATAAATTCTAAGGGACAATAATGAAAGATTCATGAACAATCAGTAATTAGCAATTACTTGATTCGTTTTCATTTAGCCGCTCCATAAAACCTCCAAAAAAAAAAAAACCTCCATTTAAAACAACAATAGGTGTTGGCAAAAGCCAAGCAGATATAATCACTGCTGGCACGATGGGGATGACTCAGAGGCTTGGCTACTTTGACCTAAAAGAAGGACACGACTGCATCACGGCGACGATCCGTCCTGTCAACACGCTCACAATGAAGCAAGTGGGACGGGGGGCACCCCAGCCTCATTAAATATTCATAAGCCAATCAGGCAAATGTAGTCCGTCTAATATCCTTGGCATAAATACTGTCTGGCTAAAGATTTGATGTGCCCCGGGGCCTGGCGACGATTTCACACTCCGCTTATTTAAGTGCAGCCTTCACGTAAAAAGTCACTGGTCCAATTAGGACGTGAAGTGGGTGTTAAAGGATAGGACTGCAGTCATTTCAAAAGACAGAAACAGAAGGAGTGTCGCACAGCGGGGCTATCGGGGGGAATCCGCAAACGAAGACGCCACGGACATGGCCCAACAATGTCCGAGACGATATTGGTCGTTCACAAAGTTGTTGCTCAGAGATTGCAGGATGGACATCCCTAGGGTTAAAACTAGCAACTAGCCATATAATGACATGCATACAGTCGCTGGTATTATAATAGACTGCTTTTCATGATTAAATATGCTTTCAATAATAACAACAGTAACAATACATTCAATATCTAAAGCACTTTTCATAATCAAAATAGTCAAAATGCTTCACAATTAAAGCAAATTTATTTGACTTGACAAACCTGTTTAAATATACAAGTTTTAAGGTGTTTTTTCTTAAATGACTCTTAGGATGCTGCTTTGAGAAGGTTGTCCCATAATCAGGAGCAAAGGAACATGGACTAAGGAATCTGTAGCACCATTTGGTCCTGGGAGCATTGGACCTCGCCAATCTTGGAGGATGTGTGAAGGATAGCAGTGGAAAGCAGGTTAGCAGGATATGTGGGGCCTTCGCTATTGAGAGACTCTTCCAAGCAGCTACTTAAGTTCTCAATGACAGCAGCCATCAGGTTGGTACTGATCTACAGTGATCGGCTATATGCTTTGAAAACCAACATTTCAATGTTGTATGAAAATGAGAAAATAATGGGTCCTAATCAGTGGTGGGCAGGGTTCTAAATATCCGCTTGACAGATTAGCTTTTCTGCTAACTCTGAAAAAAAAAGTAGACCAATTAGCTTTCACTAAATTTAGTCGTTAACATTTTTTTTCTGGTAAAGTCAAAAATGACAAATCCTAAAACAAAACGTACACTGTACATGTACACAGATACACTGTTGGCTACATGTAAGACATGATTGCTAATTGATCGATGATTGATTGATAACTTCCTGTATTTAAGGTAGTCTGGCCTTAATTTAAGTCCATTTGAACTGGGGTACCCCTGAACTAAACAGAGAACTCAGGCCTGTATAATGAAGCTGGATTTCTTGCTTAGCTGCATAACTTGTATTTCAGGTAACCTAGTTTAAATGGATTATCTTTGTTCACTCATATTTAGTCAAGACTAACCAAGAATTTAATTTTAAGCAAGAAATCCTGCTTCAGCCCCTGGTTATTGTACTTTATTTTCCAGGTTCTGACTGACAGAGCTGTAGACCAATAAAAAGCCGAGAGCCTCCTTCCAAGTTCCTGGTAAATGGCACCATGTTTGTAGTCCCCAAGCAGCTTCACTGAGGGCAAAATCTCAGCGTGAGCCAGTCGTGGAATAGGATCACTCTGACAAAAATGCTTAAATCTCACAAATGGAATATCATTATATAATTTTATTCTGGAGACCCTACAGAATCCAACAATCCCCCATTGTGTGAGTCTTAAATATGCCCAGGTAATCACTCTAGCCCTTGCTAAACAGGTTAGAATTTCAGCTCTAGGTATGTTTTTAAGAGTTTCAGGGCCCAAAACCAAAACAAAGCGCAACTCGTATAATAAAACATAGCTGTTAACAGTTATTATTAGCTTCCTATAATTTTTTTTGTGGTTTATGTGCCCACCACTGGTCCTAACCCATGGGCAGGGGTGGATTTGTTGTTTCTGGGGCTTCACTCAAAACCTCTCCAGGGTCCCCAAAATTCAGGGGGCCCATACAAATGCATAGCTTGAGCGGTAGTAAGCACTACTGCTGCCCTTGGGGGACACCACAAGTGACAGGTGTTGTATGTGACCTGTCATCTTCAAAAGAAATCAACTGCTAATATAAACAGAGGAACACAGCACTTTCAGAGCTGTCTGTAGGCCAACATTATCCCTTAATTGCAAAAAGCTGTTGAGAGACTGAGAAAGATGAGTACTGAAGGAGAACCAGTTAATAGTCATTAGCGAGGCTGCCTTTGCACAAGGTCAATCTCTGTCCTGTGTAAAGGCTCAAAACCTGATTGAATTTTTTAAAGACGCAAGGGAATCTCATATGAGACAGTAACTGATTGAAACTGCCTTTCTAAGAAACCTGAAAATAAATGGGAGGCTAGAAATGGGCCTGTAACTGGAGAATAACTTATGATCAAGACTTGGTTTCTCCAGTGAGACTGTGACAGCAACTATTTTAAAGATAAGTGGGGCTTCACCAGTCTTGAGAGATTTGTTAATCGAACAGGCAGTAAACCGACTGTGAGTGAGCAGGCTGACTTTTGGTGGCTGAATGTGGCACATAGAAGATGTGGGCAATTTCATCTTAGAGATAGCGATTTTGCTGAGACTTGAAACGGGCAAGTTAGCTGGTGGGAAAGATGGTAAATCTACCTTATAGGTTAAAGAACTTTTTATTGATTGATGGAGAACTCAATCAGGACCATAAGTATTTGTGAATGAACTAAATCAGTCCATAGCTCGGTTTAAAATACAATACTAATTCTAAATAATCAATGGCATCATTAACAAGCCAGAAAAACTTCAAACTTGAAATTAATTTTGGAACTTAATCAACATTCTTCTGCCTGAAACGACTTCACGATGAAAAAAAGAGCACTTCAATCAGCTGGAACCCATTATTAAAAAATAGTACGCTGGCTTTTGCTTTTGTAACATTACTGTCCTTGCAGGAGAGCGCGGTGGCCCAAAGTGACCCTGGCTCATTTACTTTTAATTCTGTTCTTATGCCTTTGACATTAGACTTTATATTGACTTAAGAATCATGCTTCAGCCCACACTGATGTCAAAAGAGCTTCTCTTCCGTTCGTTCCAGCTCCGCGCAGGACATAATGAGACATTTCTGTGAAGGCTAGCGTAAATGGTCTCTTTCAGAAGGCTCCTTTCTTAAATCATGTGGTTATCGGGACCTGAATTAAACTGTAGGTAAGAATTTGACAAACTGAATTGCTAATTTATAGAGCTGTAATAAATCTTCTTAATCCTGGCTCAGTGTAAATTTCTATAGGTTTTTTTTTTTACCGTGCAAGACTATATTAAGTATATTCAAATGCTCCTAAAATAGATAAGAAACAAAACCATAAAAAATATAGAATGTTCTTAATGTTGCACTTCTGGTCTTTGTATAGTCTTACTAGGTTGTTGCTTTGTATTGTTCAGCTCCTGCATCAATGCAGCTTACATTCATTCATATATATGAATATGAATATATATGAATAAGAATGTTTTGCTGGACATTCATAGGAAGCTCAGCCAATCTGCACTTACGCCTAGTTGACTCATTGGGAGCATGTATGTTTGTAATGTGCTTTTTGCCTCTTTTTTATGAATCACTACTAGAAAAAAAAATGTTTCTTCTTTTACAGCAAGGGTGGCCAATCTCATCCAGAATGGGCCATTGTGTATGCAAGTTTTCACTGCAACTCCCTAATTAGATTACTAATTAGAGGACTGATTGGCTGAAGAGTCATCACACCTGGGTTTGAACAGCTGACGTAAAGGTTATCCCGAGAACCTGTATACACACCGGCCCTTTGCAGATAAGATTGCCCACCCCTGTTTTACAGGGACTTGGATAATTACCTAGTTGTACTTATAGGTACACTAATAGATAAAAAAATGTGTAAACAAAGATTTTTCCAACTATTGTCTTATTACTGCGGCACATAATAACCTGTATGTAATGCTCACCTTCATTATTACATTACCAAAGCCTGCCCCATCTGTTTCAGTTCCTAAACAATACAGTATAGACTCACAGATTTTTATAGTTTTATAGACTCACAGATGTTAGCATCATTCCCACTGTTTGCCCTAAAGCTACACTGGGACTTTAATGTAGAAACAAGTCATATATGTGTACAGAAATCACTAATGACAACACTACTGATGTAGTGCACACAGTTTTAAATTAAAGATAAAATTTTCTCTGAGCCTGCAGTACTGTTTTGATCTTCATGAAAGCAGCAATATATCACTTGTAAACTTCAATTGCAAGGGAAGTATAATTACTCAGGTATATTTTGGGAAGGGTAGGCACAAAGAGCTTCTTTGTATGAAAAGTATTCAAACAGCTGGCTGTGATCCCTTATTTGCGTACATCAAAAAAATAAACAAAACTTAGGTATCCTTCAATATACCTGCTTCAGCCATACCAAAATGTGAGATTTTAGATAAAGTGTCTTCATACAGGCCAGTTCTGCTTGAGTGATAACTGAGTACCGTAATAGACTATGTAAATTCATAAAAGCCATCTGCTGAATGGGCATAGTGGCTTACACCATAATTAAACATTTCTTGTTATTTACTCTGGTTTCACTGTTTCCACACTCTGTAGCTGAGTAATCCTGTACTGACGCCAAATAATCTGTCTGGGAAGCCCTCTCCTGTGATAAATGTCATAATATTTAAACAAGGCTGCTTTACATTCTCCTGGTACCAGCATGATCTCAGAAAGGTCTTGCAAAGGTGGCCTGTTTTATCTACGCAGTGTTTCTAGTCAATAGTAGGCTGGACTTAGCATTCAGGTCCCACTGAGGTGTGAGGATGGTGAAATGTGTTTCTGCCATAGATTGCTCTGATTCGTCTGCACGGCTTGAGTGAAATGGTGGTGAACTTTAGACAGCCCTCCTTGTAAAACGGTTGCATTTAGGATGTTGCGGCAGAAGAAGGCTGGAGATGTTCCCAGAAACTGCAGAGCATACGCATTGCTATGTTGAATGGTGTGGAAATCCTAGTGGAGATCTTCCCAGAAACTGCAGAGCATACGCATTGCTATGTTGAATGGTGTGGAAATCCTAGTGGTAACTGCAGGGTAATAATAATACTTAGCATTTGAAAATGTCATCAAATACTTAAAAAAACATTTCTCAGAATATATTACACACTTAAATAATGAAAATGAACCTTTATTATAAAACATTTTTAAAACTGTATTTCTCTGACTTTACTTGCTAATCTGCCTTGACTGGAACACAACAAAATATCATGTGTGGGGTTTTATTTACAAATTCAGCTGATTAACGCGCTGATTTCAGAAGAAAACATATGAAAGAAATGCTATGTTATGTAGATGTATCTTGGGGTACTGATCACAGCAGGCTTGCTTGGGGGCTTGGAAGTGACAGTGCCACCTTCAGTATGCAAGAGTGTATACAGCCCTTCCCTGTGTATTAGCTACTACATCCCCACGGGATCATTTTGGAACTACGGCACAAACAGAGTCTGAAGCTGCAGTCCTTGATTTATGAAGCCGACTTTCCACTTGGCCACCACTGGTATTGGAATCAGTGACTGTACTATTGGCACCTCTAGAGGCAGGCCGTAAGACGAGCAGCATGTTTCTGCCCTTTATTAGAGCAGATACTGAACAGGGAAAGAGCAACACCACTGTCCCAATGACGGTGTGGGTGTTTAGCAGCCCTGGGATGAGTGATGCCCCCTGAAGCGACCTCACTGTTTTGGTGATGCAGTCAAATTTGGGTGTAGGTGACTAGGTTTTGAGTTCTGCCTCATGTGAGGATTGAATGCATGAAAGCTTAAATAGTGAATGTTATTTTAAAAGCGTTAGACCTGAGAAGAGAAGTATCAACATTTCAGACCCAACATGAAACATTTACTTTCGAAAAATAGGGAGTTACAATAATGTATTTTTCATTGTTTGCTTTGTAAGGAAAAAATGTGGCAAAATGCAAACTGTTTTTGTTACATTCTGAAGTTGTGCACATATTAACAGAGAGATAGGAAATTAAAGGTAGCTGTATTTTTAGCCCCGTAAAGTTGCGATATTAAAATGGTTTTCCCATCTGAAGTCAACCCATAAAGGGAGTCGGAGAGACTGGCTGTACTCTTCTCTTGCCAAGTAACATAAAAATTGCATTGTGGGATTGAATTTGGGTCATAAACAGTAAGCTGTGCCCTCGAATGGAGTTCCTACAGTAGTCAAGCAGGAAGACGCCATTTACTGAGTAATATGCTGAAAGGAAGAATGTGACAAAAGAATCGCTTGACAATCTGATTCAGCCCTGCCTAACATTTCCGTTTATAATGAAAAACGATTTGTGCTGGAGTGACAAAATTTAAATGAGACACTGGAACAAATGTCCTATGTTTAAAAACATTAGGTGAACTAAATATTTCATTTAAGCCAGTAGTAAAACTCTTTTGTGCTTAAAGCATAGCTCACGTGTGAAAATTGGCAATGGTAACTGTTGTAGATTACAATTCAGGCATTTCAGATCAAAGGTGGTTATTCACATTACTTTACATATTACTTTGTGGCCTTTATCTGTCAGGCAAAAAAGGCTATCTTGGATGCTTATATTTCAGTTTATTTCTTGCACCATTTGAGTATTACATGCCAGCACAAATGAACTAAGAATGTGTATGCCATTGATAGGAACACATAAATGTTTCTGGAGAACCTCAGGCAGCTTAAGTGGCCCCTGGAGTAGAATGATAGGGACATTTTTACCGGAGGCATATTGATACTGCCATGCGATGAGATCTGGGACCTGTTTCACAAAGTAGAATTTATGGAGAAAGATTTATGTCTAAAGTAATCGTATGTAAAAAATGAATTGCAAATCCAAAATCATATTTGTATATCAGTAACTTGATCTGTAGGCAAAGGTTTTGCAAGTACGCTTCTACTGTGACATTTACGACAACAGATTCATACATTCAATTCCCACTGCATGTATCGCATTCAAGTTTTACAGATTCTCATTTTACTAGAGTAGTTTAGACAGTTTGTAACCATTAATGTGCAATTGATTCATAGGCGTAGGTACATAAATTTACACCTAAAGTAATCATACATAAAAGTCACGATCAGAGTTGCAAAATACAGTCAGATAAAAAATTATTTGAACCCCTGCTGATTTTGTAAGTTTTCCCATTAACAAAGAAATGATCAGTGTATAATTTCAATGGTAGGTTAATTTGAACAGTGAGAGACAGAACAATATTTAAAAAATCCAAAAAACTTGCATTTTCATGAATGAAATAAGTATATTAAGATTTAATATAGAATATATATATATATATATATAATTTAGTATAATAAGATTTCTGGCTCCCAGATGTATTTCATACAGGTAACGGGCTGACATTGGGAGCCTTCTCAACTCATTACCTGTATAAAAGACATCTGTCCATAAAAGCAATCAATCTATCCAGATTCTAAACACTGCACCATGGCCAAGACCAAAGAGCTTTCCAAGGATTTCAGGGACAAGATTGTGGACCTACACAAGGCTGGCATGGGCTACAAGACCATCGCCAAGCAGCTGGGTGAGAAGGTGACAACAGTTAGTGCATTATTCACAAATGGAAAAACCATAAAATAACTGCCAGTCTCCCTCGGTCTGGAGCTCCATGCAAGATCTCACCAATGACAATGAGAACAGTGTGGAACCAGCCCAGTACCACTCAGGAGGAACTTGTCAATGATCTCAAGGCAGCTGGGACCATAGTCACCTAGAAAACACTTGGTAACACACTACGCTGTGAAGGAGTGAAATCTTGGGTAAGAACCTCCTTCCCTCAGTCAGGGCAATGAAAATGGGTTGTGGGTAGGTATTCCAGCATGACTATGATCCAAAACTCATGGCCAAGGCAACAAAGGATTGGCTCAAGAAGAACCATATTAAGGTCTTGGAGTGGCCTAGTCAGTCTCCAGACCTTAATCCCTTAGAAAATCTGTGGAGGGAGCTAAAGGTTTGAGTTGCCAAACATCAGCCACGAAACATTAATGACTTGGAGAGGATCTGCAAAGAGGAGTGGGACAAAATCCCCCTGAGATGTGTGCAAAACTACAAGACACGTCTGACCTCTGTGATTGCCAACAAAGGTTTTGCCACCAAGTACTAAAGCAAGTTTTGCAAGGGGATCAAATACTTATTTCATTCATGAAAATGCAAATTAATTTATAACTTTTTTTAAAAGCATTTTTCTGTATTTTTTTGTTATTGTTCTGTCTCTCACTGTTCAAATAGACCTACCATTGAAATTATAGACTGATCATTTCTTTGTTAGTGGGCAAACTTACAAAATCAACAGGGGTTCAGATAATGTTTTCCCTGATTGTATGCACTTGTGCTTGCCGCCTACGTTTCACAAGTACAATCCTCATTTTACAATCACAAATCGCAATTTCAAAGTTTACAATGTTCAAGTTGTGATTACAAATCAGTTTATGCATTTGTAACTTTAGTACTACATTGACTAATCACTATTTATGTGGGGAAAGTTATGTTGCCAGTGACCAATGGGTTTTGACAAAAAGCTTTCATTGTGATTTCAGATTTGCAATTCATTTTTTCCATACAATTACTTTATGAATAACTCGTAATACTTTCAGCCCAGCACCCTCAGTTCTCTGGAGCTCTCCATTTGGCTTACGCTCATGAGCAATTGATGACAGTGAGTTTTTTTTTGTCAAAGCCCATTGGCCACTGGCAATGTAACTTTCCCCATGTAACTAATGATTCAAAAATGTAGTGCTGAAGATGCAAATGTGTAAACTGAAATTCATAATCGCAACCTGAACATCATAAATGCATAAATTAGATTTGTAAATGTAAAGTAAGGATTTTTCTCGTGAAACTGGGTGGTAGGCACAGACACACATTTGCAACTCTGAATATGGATTTGCGTTTAATCAAATTTTGATATTGTGGTATTTTAGCACGATTACTTTAGACATAAATCTGTCTGCATGAGGATTTTTTGCTTAGCCAGATAACTTTTCAGATTTAAGTTAGTTTGGACTAAATATAAGTGAATGAAAATAAAATCAATTTAAACTAGGGTACCTTAAATCCAACAATAGAATAGAATAGAATAGAATTCAACTTTATTGTCATTGCACATGTCACAGGTACAAGGCAGCGAAATGCAGTTT